>SJYT01076595.1:0-44393 GCA_006410635.1 Cephalophus harveyi
CCATAACTTTGACTAGATAGACTTTTATCAGCAAAGTAATGTCTCTGCTTTTTAATATGCTGTCTAGGTTAGTCATAGCTTTTCTTCCAAGGAGCAAGGCCTTTTAATTTCATGGCTGCAGTCACCATCTGCAGTGATCTTGGAGCCCAAGAAAATAGTCTGTTACTGTTTCCATTATTACCCCATCTATTAGCCATGAAGTGATGGGACCAGATGCCATGGTCTTAGTTTTTTGAATGTTGAGTTTTAAGCTACCTTTTTCACTCTCCTCTTTCACTTGGCATTACCTCTATAAAATTTCAGCTCCAAATATTAATACTAATACAAAAACTTTTAAAAACCTGAGAAAAGCTACTGAGAAGAAATAATGATATATTAAGTATACTTTCAGTCAACCGAGTCCTACAGTGGTTCTACCAACAATGATGTGATAAAAACGTAAAACAATGGCTGATATTTCTTTCCATTTTTTTGTATATCAGATTGTAATTTACAAAATGTTTTCATACTCATTTTATCATTCTATCAACATGATTAGATTGAAAAAATTCCTATCCTCATTTATTGAACACCAAATTGTGTTTTATTCTTACAATTTCAGTAAATAGTGGAGACACACCTGGAAACTCGATATTATGTACTTTATAACCTTTCAATTATGTATTTTCATAGCCTCCTATCTTATTGATATAAAAATTCACATTAGTCTCTTCCCTTTTTAATATCAGTTTAATAATTCTGCTATGAACAGTAGATGTTTTTCTGGAACTCTCTTGCTTATTCGATGCCCCAACGGATATTAGCAATTTCATCTCTGGTTCCTCTGCCTTTTCTAAATACAGCTTGAACATCTGGAAGTTCATGGTTCATGTACTGTTTAAGTCTGGCTTGGAGAATTTTGAGCATTACTTTGAAAGCATGTGAAATGAGTGCAATTGTGCAGTAGTTTGAACCTTCTTTGGCATTGCCTTTCTTTGAGATTACAATGAAAACTGACCTTTTCCAGTCCTGTGGCCACTGCTGACTTTTCCAGATTTGCTGGCATATTGAGTGCAGCACTTTCATTAGAAGAGTTTATATCAGGAAAATATAAATAAGTCAAAAAATATCACAGAGAATAACTATATTCAAGAAGGATAGTGCTGTCCAAAAATATTTTACTTAGTTCTCATTGAATATTCAGTAACAAAGAATCAGTTTCAAAATTCTTTATAGATACTATTTTAATCACATTTTACTTAATAAAAAGAAGACTCAAACTGATTACTTTCAGAAATGAAAAGATAGTATACACGAACATCATTTAATTGAAATTTATACAGAGAATTAACTCCTAAATGACCAAAAAGGGTGAAAATATTGTCAATTGCTATTTGAAAGAAAGAAGAAAGAAAACGAAAAAAAGCAAAAAAAGAAGGAAGGGGGAGACAGAAGGATGAAAGGAAGGAAGGAAAGGAAGGTAGAAGGGAGGAAGGAAAGAGATAGAAAAAAGGTGTGCTTTCAGCAATTAATGCAGGCTTCAAACATCTTTGATAATGTTACAGTTTCAAACAGCTGGAGTCAAAAAACAAGCAAGCTGTGCAGCATCCTCTATATGTTTGAAGATGTGTGAGTTCATGCATGCATAATATAAATAAATCACAAGGCTTGAAGAAATTAGTGGGAAAACAATATGCCATTGAGAAGTCCTTGGCTTGTATTCTTATGATAAAAAAGTGGTAGATGCACGTATAAACATGCTGATATTTCAAATTCTGTTCTAACATTGTATTCAGTGGACTAAAGTATTCATTGTATGGAACTAAAACTCTAAACAAAGCAGTCTTCTAACAGTCAAGACATGGAATTCTTATAGCAGGAGGTACACTTTCACTAAACTACTTCTTTGTGAAGCACTTTATTTTTTCAAATCTCTCTTAGGCTGTCATGAATCTCTTTCTTATACTAAATTTTGTAAAGGGCTCTATAAAGGGTCGATGTCCAGAGGAAATCAGTTTTATTCTCTGCTTCAGCCAACATTTCATATAGGTTCGGTTCAGTTCAGTTCAGTTACTCAGTCGTGTCTGACTCTTTGCGACCAACCCCATGGAATGCAGCACCAGGCTTCCCTGTCCATCACCAACTCTCAGAGCTTATTCAAACTCATGTCTGTCAAGTCAGTGTGATGCCGACTCACAACCATCTCATCCTCTGTTGTCCCCTTCTCCTCCCACGTTCAATCTTCCACAGCATCAGTGTCTTTTCCAATGAGTCCGTTCTTCGCATTAGGTAGCTAAGGTATTGCAGTTTCAGCTTCAGCATCAGTCCTTCCAATAAATACTCAGGACTGTTTTATTTTAGGATTGACTAGTTGGATCTCCTTGCTGTCCAAGGGATTCTGAAGGGTCCTCTCCAACAGCACAGTTCAAAAGCATAAATTTTTCAGCACTCAGCTTCCTTTATACTCCAACTCTCACATCCATACATGACTACTGGAAAACCCATAACTTTGACTAGATAGACTTTTATCAGCAAAGTAATGTCTCTGCTTTTTAATATGCTGTCTAGGTTAGTCAAACTTTTCACTTTCATGCCTTGGAGAAGGAAATGGCAACCCACTCCAGTTTCTTGCCTGGAGAATCCCAGGGACAGGGGAGCCTGGTGGGCTGTCGTCTATGGGGTCACACAGAGTTGGACACGACTGAAGTGACTTAGCAGCAGCAGCAGCAGCAGCAGACGTCTATGTATAGAGTCTTCTCTTGTGTTTTTGGAAGAGAATGTCTGCTATTACTATTGCATTCTTTTGGCAAAACTCTGTTAGCCTTTGACCTGCTTTGTTTTCTACTCCAAGGCCAAATTTGCCTGTTGCTCCAGGTATTATTGACGTCCTACTTTTACATTCCATTCTCCTATAATGAAAACAACATCTTTTGTGGGTATTAGTTCTAGAAGGTCTCATAGGTCTTCATAAAACTGTTCAACTTCTGCTTCTTCTGCATTGCTGGTGAGGGCATAGACTTGGACTACTGTGCTATTGAATGGTTTGCCTTGGAAATGAAGAGAGATCATTCTGTTGTTTTTGAGATTGCATCCAAGTACTGCATTTTGCACTCTTGTTGACTATGATGGCTACTCCATTTCTTCTAAGGGATTCTTGCCCACAGTAGTAGATATATGGTCATCTGAGTTAAATTCACCCATTCCAGTCCATTTTAGTTCACTGATTCCTAAAATGTTGACATTCACTCTTGCCATCTCGTTTGACCACTTCCAATTTGCCTTAATTAATGGATTTAACATTCCAGGTCCTATGCAATATTGCTCTTTACAGCATCAGACACTAATTCTATCACCAGTCACATCCACAACTGGGTGTTGTTTTTGCTTTGGCTCTGTCTCTTCATTCTTTCTGGAGTTATTCTCCACTGATCTCCAGTCACATACTGGGCACCTACCAGCCTGGTGAATTCATCTTTTAGTGTCATATCTTTTTGCCTTTTTATATTGTTCATGGAGTTCTCAAGGTAAGGATACTGAAATGGTTTACCACTCCCTTCTCTGGTGGACCACGTTTTATCAGAACTCTCCATCTTGTCCCATCCATGTTGGGTGGTCCTACACGGCATGACTCATAATTTCATTGAATTAGACAAGGGTGTACTATCAGTAAAATGGGGGAAAATGGGCATCTCATATAGCCCTACAGGTTGCCTTGCATACCTATTCTACGTTTCCACCTGGGGCTGTGCTTTGGGTCAGTGAGTTTCAATTCATTTTAAATGTGTGAGCTCTTTTTTTCTTCTCTATAGTTGGACTACTGCTTTCTACAAATCTGACAGCAGACACTTTTCAGTTCCCTGATGGACAGCTCTATCTGTATTTTCTTTGCCATGGAAAATGTTAAGTTTGTAAATATACTTTGCTTGGTATGATTGAAAGAATATTAAACAATGAGTTAGAGACTTGCTTCTCTTTTTTTAGGGTGAGTGTTTGTGTCCTTGACAACTGTAAACCATCAAAGGCTGGGGGCAATAGAAGAGTGATGCATGTCTATTACTTGCAGGCTATGCTTACTCCTTGGAAGGAAAGTTATGACCAACCTAGACAGCATATTAAAAAGCAGAGACATTACTTTGCCGACTAAGGTCCATCTAGTCAAGGCTATGGTTTTTCCTGTGGTCATGTATGGATGTGAGAGTTGGACTGTGAAGAAAGCTGAGCACTGAAGAATTGATGCTTTTGAACTGTGGTGTTGGAGAAGACTCTTGAGCGTCCCTTGGACTGCAAGGAGATCCAGCCAGTCCATTCTAAAGGAGATCAGTCCGGGTGTTCATTGGAAGGACTGATGCGAAAGCTGAAATTCCAGTACTTTGGCCATCTCACACGAAGAGCTGACTCATTAGAAAAGACCCTGATTCTGGGAGGGATTGGAGGCAAGAGGAGAAAGAGATGAGAGAGGATGAGATGGCTGGATGACATCACTGACTCGATGGACATGAGTTTGAGTGAACTCCAGGAAATAGTGGTGAACAGGGAGGCCTGGCGTGCTGTGATTCATGGGGTCGCAAAGAGTCAAACACGACTGAGTGACTGAACTGAACTGAACTATGCTCCTAGTCTCTTTCTATGAGGAAGCTAACACGATGATTTTGGTGCTCTTCTTGAGTCTCTGAATCCTCCAAATAGTATTCTAGGATGTGAACATAGCAGCCAGTCATGGTTGGCATAAAAGTTAAAGCTGATTTTCCATCCTGGAACACATGACCTCTAAATTACCTTTCAAATCAAATATCATATGGTTTTCTGATTACAACTTTTGATTATTCCTATTTTGATTTTATGGGCTTCCCATGTGGTGCAGCATTAAATCTTTTTGCCAGTGCAAGAGAAACCAGAGATGTGGGTTCAATCCCTGGTTTGGAAGGATCCCCTAGAGTAGGAAATTGCAAACTGTTCCAATATTCTTGCCTGGAAATCTCCATGGACAGGAGAGCCTGGCAGGCTAGAGTCCATGGGGTCACAAAGAGTCAGACAGTACTGAGCAACTAAGAACAGCACATTTTGATTTTATAGGGAAAATTTAGTTTTTCTTGCTAGTATGTGTAGCAGTATGGATAACAATAAATAGTAGATAATCTAAAATAAACACTTTTGCTTAAATAACTGTTTTTATTATGTGCTTCGTTTTTGTGTTCTTACTAACAGCAGTTAATAGAAGTAACATAGTTGATAGGAGGAAACACAAATTATATATTAAAGCAAATTTATCTGCTAAAGAATAATTAATATATGAGTCTTCAGAGTTTAAGACTGTCTCTTATACACATCTGAATTTCAGCTTTCGCATCAGTCCTTCATTGTAAATAATCACTTTTACCTTATGGTTCATAAAAAAGAAGATGTGTATAAGAGACAGATATAAGACAGCCATTTTTGTAAACAAAATCTTTCTTAAAAAGTGAATTTCTACTTGCTTATGTAAATAAGCAATGGTTGTGTTTACCTCAATAACGAAACAAAGTGTTTTTTTAATTTAATTCACTATTAAATTTGTTTAATCCATGATTCAGTATTTTTGCATAAATTCATTGAAAATACAACTGAAAGTCTTTATTGCTTCCTATAAACATTGAATTTATGAACATGAATAGGCTCTATGTGTGATTTTACTGAAACTTCACCTGCAACCTTTGATGGTCTAAGAATCATTTATCCATTATGCTATCCTTCACATTTATTTGAAATCATATAACCTCTCTCATGCTTGAAAATTTTGTCCCTAATAATTATTAATTTACTTTGTATGTGTTGTTTGCCTGAACACTAATCATAACATATTTATTTGATATTTATATGTGTGTCACTAGCATAGTACCCCTAAACTTTCATTTGTCAGCTTTCACTAACTGGCCAATTTATTTATTTATTTTTAAATTTATGTATATATTTTAATTGGAGGCTAATTACTTTACAGTGTTGTAGTGGTTTTGCTATACACTGACATGAATCAACCACAAGTGTACACGTGTCCTCCATCGCAAAACCCTACCCCATCTCCCTTCCCATCCCATCCTTTGGGTTGTCCCAGTGCACTGGCTATAAGTGCCCTGTTTCATGCATCAAACTTGGACTGGTCATCTATTTCACATATGGTAATATACATGTTTCAAAGCTATTCTCTCAAATCCTCCCACCCTCGCCTTCTCCCACAGAGTCCAAAAGTCCATTCTTTACATCTGTGTCATTTTTGCTGTCTCACATATTGGGTCACCATTACCAGTTTTCTAAATTCCATATAAATGCATTAATATACTGTATTGGTGTTTTTCTTTCTGACTTACTTCACTCTGTATAGTAGGCTCCAGTTTCATCCACCTCATTAGAACTGATTCAAATGCATTCTTTTAAATAGCTGAGTAATATTCCATTATGTGTATGTACCACACTTTCTTATCCATTTGTCTGCTGATGGACACCTAGATTGCTTCCATGACCTAGCTATTGTAAACCATGCTGCGATGAACATTGGGGTACATGTGTCTCTTTCAATTCTGGTCTCCTCAGTGTCTATGCCCAGTGTGGGATTGCTGTGTCGTATGGCATTTCTATTTCCAGTTTTTTAAGGAATGTCCACACTCTTCTCCATAGTTGCTATACTAGTTTGTATTCCCACCAACAGTGTAAGAGTGTTCCGTTTTCTCCACACCCTCTCCAGCATTTATTGTTTGTAGACTTTTGAATAGCAGCCATTCTGACTGGCGTGAGATGGTACCTCATTGTGGTATTGATTTGCATTTCTCTGATAATGAGTGATATTGAGCATCTTTTCATGTGTTTGTTAGCCATCTAATATGCATTCTTTGGAAAATGTCTGTTTAGTTCTTTGACCCATTTTTTGATTGGGTCATTTATTTTTCTGGTATAGAACTTCATGAGTTGCTTGCATATTTTTGAGATTAATTTTTTGTCAGTTTTGAGATTAAATTTTTGTCAGTTTTGTCATTTGCTATTATTTTGTCCCATTCTGAAGGCTGTCTTTTCACCTTGTTTATAGTTTCCTTCATTGTGCAAAAGCTTTTAAGTTTAATTAGGTCCCATTTGTTTATTTTTGCTTTTATTTCCATTACTCTGAGAGGTGGGTCAGAGAGGATCTTGCTGTGATTTATGTCAAAGAGTGTTTTGCCTGTGTTTTCCTCTAGGAGTTTTATAGTTTCTGGTCTTACATTTAGATCTTTAATCATTTTGAGTTTATTTTTGTGTATGGTGTTAGAAAGTGTTCTAGTTTCATTCTTTTACAAGTGGTTGACCAGTTTTCCCAGCACCACTTGTTAAAGAGATTGTCTTTTCTCCATTGTACATTTTTGCCTCTTTTGTCAAAGATAAGGTGTCCATAGGTGTTGAGGTCCTTTAACGGATGGGAACCTGGTGGTCTGGAGTCGATGATAAGAAAGTAAAAGTGAGAGAGAAAGAGGCTGATATTCCTTGGTTTACACAGAAAACCAATAAAGCCCTTGACACGGGGCTTGCACTGCTTCACGTAGGCACAGGGCACCCTCTCACGAGGGTCTTGCAAGCCCGGGCAAGAAAGTGAGCTCAGCAGGTTTCTGCGCTCCAAAGAATTAGCCTGAGAGAGAGAGAAATAGAGAGAAAAAGAAAGACACGGAGACCCAAGCTCTGATGGAACAAGGGTGTTTTATTCAACATAGTGTAGGTATATATACTGTCTTACAAGGTAGCTTTGTTCAGCAAAGATAAAGATCAAACGTCCAGACTTACAAATTATCAAGGAGACATAGGCAATTCATATCAAAGAGAGAAGGTTGTAAATAATCACTTTTACCTTATGGTTCATAAAAAAGAAGAGGGTTGTAAATAGTTACTTATCACCGTATGGAAAAACTAACAAAGGACATGCATGCATTCCTCAGCCCCATGAGTGGTTTGCCACTCCTCTTAATTCCTGAATATTCAGGAATTAATAAGGAACAGAGGATTCATGACAGATCCAAAACAGCACACAGGAAGCCTCCTGTTAAATGCTTCCTGACACATAGGTTGTGGATTTATCTATTTTGTTAATAGATAAATTACTTATTTTTATCTGTTTTGATAAATAGAAAATTTATCTATTTTCTATTTTGTTCCATTGACCTATATTTCTGTCTCTGTGCCAGTGCCATACTGTCTTGATGACTGTAGCTTTGTAGTATAGTCTGAAGTCTGGA
Source organism: Cephalophus harveyi (assembly GCA_006410635.1). Taxonomy (NCBI): domain Eukaryota; kingdom Metazoa; phylum Chordata; class Mammalia; order Artiodactyla; family Bovidae; genus Cephalophus; species Cephalophus harveyi. Next base: position 8,205 of record SJYT01076595.1, read on the forward strand.
AGGTTGATCCCTCCAGTTCCATTCTTCTTTCTCAAGATTGCTTTGATCTTCGATGTTTTTTGTATTTCTTTACAAATTGTGAAATTATATGTTCTAGTTCTGTGAAAAATACTGTTGGTAGCCTGAAAGGGGTAGCATTGAATCTATAGTTTGTTTTGGGTAGTATACTCATTTTCACTGTATTGATTCTTGTAATTCATAAACATTGTATATTTCCATCTGTTTATGTCATCTTTGGTTTCTTTCATCAGTGTTTTATAGTTTTCTATATATAAGTCCTTTGTTTCTTTAGGTAGATTTGTTCCTAAGTACTTTATTCTTTTCATCACAATGGTGAATGGGATTTTCCTTAATTTCTCTTTTTGTTTTCTCATTGTTAGTGTATAGGAATGTAAAGGATTTCTGTATATTAATTTTCTGTCCTGCAACTTTACTATGTTCATTGATTAGCTCTAGTAACTTTCTGGTGGAGTCTTTAGAGTTTTCTATGTAGAGGATTATGTCATCAGTAAACAGTGAGAGTTTTACTTCTTCTTTTCCAATTTGGATTCCTTTCATTTCTTTTTCTTCTCTGATTGCTGTGGCTAAAACTTCCAAAGCTATGTTGAATAGTAGTAGTGAGAGTCGGCACCCTTGTCTTGTTCCTGACCTGAAGGGAAATGCTTTCAATTTTTCATCATTGAGGATAATGTTTGCTGTGGGCTTATCATATATGGCTTTTATTATGTTGAGGTATGTTTCTTCTATGCCTGCTTTCTGCAGGGTTTTTATCATATATGGATGTTGAATTTTGTCAGAGGCTTTCTCTGCATCTATTGAGATAATCATATGGTTTTTATCTTTCAATTTGTTAATGTGGTATATCACATTAATTAATTTGCAAATATTGAAGAATCCTTGTATCCCTGGGTTGAAGCCCACTTGGTCATGATATATGATCTTTTTAATATGTTGTTGGATTCTGTTTGCTAGAATTTTGTTAAGGATTTTTGCATCTCTGTTCATCAGTGATATTGGCCTGTAGTTTTATTTATTTATTTATTTATTTTTTTGTGGCATCTTTGTCTGGTTTTGGTATTACAGTGATGATGGCCTCATAGAATGAGTTTGGTAGTTTACCTCCCTCTGCAATTTTCTGGAAGAGTTTGAGTATGATAGGTGTTAATTCTTCTCTAAATTTCTGGTAGAATTCGCCTGTGAAGCCATCTGGTCCTGGGCTTTTGTTTGTTGGAAGAGTTTTGATTACAGCTTTGATTTCTGTGCTTGTGATAAGTGTGTTAAGATTTTCTGTTTCTGGTTCAGTTTTGGCAGTTTATACTTTCAAGGAATCCGCCTATCTCTTCCAATTTGTCCACTTTTATGGCATATAGTTACTAATAGTAGTCTCTTATGATCCTTTGTATTTCTGTGTTGTCTGCTGTGATTTCTCCATTTTCATTTCTAATTTTTCATTTGATTCTTCTCCCTTTTTTTCTTGATGAGTCTGGCTAATGGTTTGTCTAATTTATTTATCTTATCAAAGAATCAGCTTTTAGTTTTGTTGATTTTTGCTATAGTGTCCTTTGTTCCTTTTCACTTATTTCTGCTCTAATTTTTATGATTTCTTTCCTTCTACTAACCCTAGGGTTCTTCATTTCTTCTTTTTCTAGTTGTTTTAGGAGTAAAGTTAGGTTATTTGTTTGATTTTTTTTCTTTTCTCTCTTGAAGTTAAACTTCTATTGGTATGAACCTTTCACTTAGTACTGTTTTTACTGAATCCCATAGGTTTTAGGTTGTCCTGTTTTCATCCTCATTTGTTTCTATGAATATTTTGATTTCCTTTTTGATTTCTTCCATGGTTTCTTGGTTATTCAAAAATTTGTTGTTTAACCTCCATATGTTTGCATTTTAATAGTTTGTTTCCNGGTTTTGGGTTGTCCTGTTTTCATCCTCATTTGTTTCTATGAATATTTTGATTTCCTTTTTGATTTCTTCCATGGTTTCTTGGTTATTCAAAAATTTGTTGTTTAACCTCCATATGTTTGCATTTTAATAGTTTGTTTCCTGTAGTTGTCATCTAATCTTACCACATTGTGATCAGAAAAGATGCTTGAAATGATTTCATTTTTTTGAATTTACCAAGGCTGGACTTATGACCCAGGATGTGATCTATCCTGGAGAATGTTCTGTGTCTACTTGAGAAATCCAGGATGTGATCTATCCTGGAGAATGTTCTGTGTGCACTTGAGAAAGAGGTGAAATTCATTGTTTTGAGGTGAGATGTCCTATAGATATCTATTAGGTCTAACTGATCCATTGTATCATTTAAAGTCTGTGTTTCCTTGCTAATTTTCTATTTGGTTGATCTATCCCTAGGTGTGAGTGGGGTATTAAAGTCCCCACTATTATTGTGTTACTGTTAATTTCCCCTTTCATACTTGTTAGCATTTGCCTTATGTATTGAGGTGCTCCTATGTTGGGTGCATATATATTCACAATTGTTACATCTTCTTCTTGGATTGATCCTTTGACCATTAAGTAGTGTCTTTCTTTGTCTCTTTTCACAGTCTTTATTTCAGTCTATTTTATCTGATATGAGTATTGCTACTCCTGTTTTCTTTTGGTCTCCATTTGCATGAAATATCTTTTTTCCAGCCCTTCACTTTCAGTCTGTATGTGTCCCTTGGTTTGAGGTGGATCTCTTGTAAACAGTGTATATAGCAGTCTTGTTTTTTGTATCCATTCAGCCAGTTTTGTCTTTTGGTTAGGGCATTCGACCCATTTACATTTAAGGTAATTATTGATAATTATGATCCCATTTCCATTTACTTTGTTGTTTTGGGTTTGAAACAAACTTCTGTGTTACCTGTCTAGAGAAGGTCCTTTAACATTTGTTTGAGAGCTGGTTTGGTGGTGCTGAATTATCTCAGCTTTCACTTGTCTGTAAAGCTTTTGAATTCTTCATATTTGAATGAGATACTTGCTGGGTATAGTAATCTGGGTTGTAGGTTTTTCTCTTTCATCACTTTAAGTATGTCCTGCCATCCCCTTCTGGCCTGAAGAGTTTCTATTGAAAGATCAGCTGTTTTCCTTATGGGGATCCCCTCGTGTGTTATTTGTTGCTTTTCCCTTGCTGCTCTTTGAGTTTTGTCTTCATTAGTTTGATAAATATGTGTCTTGGGGTGTTTTGCCTTCGGTTCATCCTATTTGGGCCTGTCTGGGCTTGTTGGACTTGGATGGCTATTTCCTTCCCCATTTTAGGGAAGTTTTCAACTATTATCTCCTCAAGTATTTTCTCATGCCCCCCCCCCCTTTTTTTTGTCTTCTTCTGGTACTCCTATGATTCAAATGTTGGGGCATTTGACACTGTCCCAGAGGTCTCTGAGGTTGTCCTCATTTCTTTTAATTTTTTTTTCTTTTTTCCTCTCTGCTTCATTTATTTCCACCATTCTATCTTCCACCTCACTTATCCTATCTTCTGCTTCAGTATTCTACTGTTGGCTCCCCCCAGAGTGCTTTTGATCTCAGTTGTTGGATTATTCATTATTGATCAACTCTTCTTTATTTCTTCTGGGTCCTTGTTAAACATTTCTTTCATCTTCTCAATACTTATCTCTAATTTATTTATCTGTAGGTCCATTTTGTTTTCAAGATTTGGGATCATCTTTACTATCATTATTCTGAATTCTCTTTCAGGTAGACTCCCTATCTCCTCCTCTTTTGTTTAGTTTGGTGGGCATTTATCATGTTCCTTTACCTGCTGAATATTTCTCTGCCTTTTCATTTTGTTTAGATTGCTGTGTTGGGGTGCCCTTTCTGTAGGCTGGAAGTTTATGATTCCTCTTTATTGTGGAGCCTGCTCCCTGTGGGTGGGGTAGGACAAGTGGCTTGTCAAGGTTTCCTTATTAGGGGAGTTTGTGTCTGGATTCTGGTGGGTGGAGCTGGATCTCTTCTCTCCGAAGTGCAGTAAAGTGTCCAATAGTAAGTTTTGAGGTGTCTATGGGTTTGGCTGGCTTTGGGCAGCCTGTCTTTTAATGCTCAGGGCTGTGTTCCTGCTTTGCTGGAGAATTAACAGGGTATTTCTTGCTCTAGAATTTGTTGGCTCTTGGGTGGAGCTTGGTTTCAGTGTAGGTATGGAGGCTTTTGGGTGAGCTCTTGTCTATTAATGTTCCCTACAATCAAGAGTTCTCTGATGTTCTCAAGTTTTGGAGTTAAGCCTCCTGCCTCTGGCTTTCAGTCTCATTCTTATAGTAGCCTCAAGACTTTTCCATCCATACACCACAGATAACAAAACATCTAGGTTAATGGTAAAACAGTTCTCCTCAGCAAGGGACACCCAGAGAGGTTCACAGAGTTACATGGAGAAGAGAAGAGGGAGGAGGGAGATAGCGGTGACCAGGAGGAGAAGAGGGGGAATCAAAAGGGGAGAGACCAATCTAGCCAGTAATCAGTTCCCTAAGTGTTCTCCATAGTCTGGAACACCCAGAGAGATTCACAGAGTTAAGTAGAGAAGAGAAGGGGGAAGAAGGAGATTGAGGTGACCTGGTGGAGAAAAGGGAGAGTCAAAAGTGGAGAGAGCAATCAAGCCAATAATCACACCCTCCTTTTGAAGAGAATAGGCTGCCTTTCTGGGTGCCTGGTGTCCTCCACTAGCATTCAGAAGTTGTTTTGTGGAAGTTACCCAGATTTCAAATGAGCTCTTGATGAATTTGTGTGGGAGAAAGTGGTCTTCTCATCCTATTCCTCTGCCATCTTGGGACCACCCCTCAACTGGCCAATTTATTCCATGGAGGTACTTATCATCTAACTTTTCCTTTGAATTTTTTCAAGAATTATGTAAAAAATTAGTCTGAATCCTGAGAATGTTATGTCTAGAATGCATCCAATCTAGAATAAATACTTGAACGATTATGATGTCTTACCTTTTCCAGTGGAATTAATTTTTCCTGATTCTATATTTACTTTTGGTTTTTAAATTATTGGCTTCAAAAACTGGCATTCTGAAATATCACTTCTGAACTCTTTTTTTCTATATATGCTATGTCTTTATGTTTATTTATAATTTATATTTGTTCTCATTTCAAATATGTTTTGAAGTACAAGTATATGCATGCACACAGTAGTTAAAATGAAGCTAAAACAGATCATAAACCATGTTGTAGAAATTAGAAATTTTTCAGCTAGAAACCAGAATGAGATAGTTTCTGAAATGCATTATTTTATTTGACTATGACTTTTCTGTAAATAAGGGGGAAAAAAAAAAAAAAAAAACATTTTCATTTCCCAAGTTTAATATGAAAGCTCAGTGTCATCAAAGTTTTAGGTATCAGAATGACTCTCTTCTCTGTGGCCAGAAGTACCTTCCTCAAACTCTTCATCTCCCCCTTCATTTATTTACCAGTTTGCATATTATCTCCTTTTGTAAAATCTTGTATTACATATTCAATAAAGAATTATCTTTACTTTGAGTTATACATTGATAATTATATACTGTCACTTGGAGAAGCAAATGGCAAACCACTCCAGTATTCTTGCCTGGAAAATCCCATGGAGAGAGGAGCCTGGAGGGCTACAGCCCATGGGATTGCAAGAGTCGGACACGACTTAATGGCCAAACGACATAGCTGTCACTAATTGGATGCCTATCACGTGAGAGGCAAATATCAGACACTGAATTATCTCTGACCTTGACAATAATCCTGAAGGATTCCTACCAAATGTCTTCTTTATAGATGATTAAACTGAAACTAAGAATAGCTAAGAAATTTGCGTGAAGTCAGATAGCTGTTAATAATTGATAGAATTCTTGATCTGAATCCCAATAGCAGTTTGTAATTGAAAGATATCCACATGTAAAATGTTCTTTAAAATATATATATATATATTTCCATAGTTGTATAATAGCTGTGTAAACTTTATTTACTGTTCTTTGTAAAAGAGAAAGCATATGAAACCTATATTGACATTTGAATATTACTGTACTTTCTTGCAGCCTGTGAACTTATGAATCAAGGCATCTTGGCCCTGGTCAGCTCCATTGGCTGCACATCAGCAGGATCCCTCCAGTCTTTGGCAGATGCCATGCATATCCCCCACCTCTTCATTCAGCGCGCCACAGCTGGGACCCCAAGGAGTGGCTGTGGACTCACCCGGAGCAACAGGAATGATGACTACACTCTCTCTGTCCGGCCACCTGTCTACTTAAATGACGTTATCCTGAGAGTGGTCACGGAATATGCCTGGCAGAAGTTCATTATATTCTATGATAGCGAGTATGGTAAGTGTTTGTACTTGAATGAGTTTTGTAAGCTGGTATTTATATGGCAGTTAATTTTGTTGAATCTTGAAAAACTTGAAGAGGTTATTATTTTTTGCGGTTTTCATGTCCTGTCATGTTCTTTCAAATCAGGCAACAATGACAAAAAAGTTTGTTAAGACCTCAGGTTCAATCTTTTGCATATATTTTGATTTTTCAAATAATAGGAAGTTATTGAAAACAATGCTGTATTTTTTCCTCTTTCAAAAGCATTTATACCTAAATATAACAATAAAAGAATAATTTTCAACAGATCCTAGAACACTTAAAAATATTACCTATTTCTACTGTTCAGTTTAAAAAAATCTGAAGTATTTTTCTTATGCTCTTGTATAGACTTTAGAATCTACTTAGTACTTAACACTTTGAGGGTCATTGAAATTATAATGCCTTATATTTATCCTAGCATATTGTCTCCAATGTGAACTCTCACAAAAATACTGATTAGTATAAAGACACTTAATTTATTTAACTTTCCAAGGTAAAACACAAATCATTTTACTTATATTATTTTACTATACCTTAAGAAGATACTTTATCTCAATATTTTTACTTGTGCTACATTAACAAAAGCAAGCAAAAATAGGGCTTCCCAGGTGTAAAGAACTTTCCTGCCAATGCAAGAGACATAAGAGACTGAGGCTTGATCCCTGAGTCAGTAAGATCCCCTGGAGGAGGGCATGGCAAGCCCCTTCAGTGTTCTTGCCTGGAGAATCCCAGAGGAGCCTGGCAGGCTACCATCCATAGCGTCAAAAACAGTCAGACATGACTGAAGTAGCTTCAGTTCAGTTCAGTTCAGTCGCTCAGTCGTGTCCGACTCTTTGTGACCCCATGAATTGCAGCACACCAGGCCTCCCTGTCCATCACCAAGTCCTGGAGTTCACTCAGATTCATGTCCATCGAGTCAGTGATGCCATCCAGCCATCTCATCCTCTGCCATCCCCTTCTCCTTAGCACGCATTTAATATTAAAGAAATAATGTTATTTTTGTTTAAACACTTTTTTCCCAAATTAAAATCTACCTGTTTTCTATCCGACTAATCCCAGAGATTTTCAAATATAGTTTCTCTCTTATTTTTGTCATTAAGAAGAAAGGAAAGAGAGTAGAGATTGATAGGTTCAAATGAGAGGAAGTAAACAGATTTTGATAAGGGATATATATTGTGAAACATGTGCTTCCTTAGAAATTTGCCTTAAGAAGGAGACAGAAAAAAAAATTCCTTTCAGTGTGGATGGGCCTGGTTTTTACATTTTTATTTTAAAACATTTATTCTAAAACGTTAAGATTTATGATCTAAAGTACAACTTATTTTCATTGCAAATAAAAACCTTTCAAAATGAGAGTTTTCTTACCCTAATCTGCTCAGCATTTTGAACAGAGAACAGTTACACAAGAGTGGCCAGAAAGTGACATCAATAGAACCAAGCACAAACAGGTTGGCAGAAAGCTGGAAAGCAGCAAATAAGAGCTCCTGTGGACTCCTAGGGAGGGAAAGCAAGTGGCAGCTACATTAGCCCTAAATATTCAAAGGTCACATGGGGTTTGGGCAGCTGAGTTCCATTAAACTTGATGGGTAGACTTCAGCCAAAAGTCTGTGACACTGTCTAAAAGCACAGTCCTTTGTCCTCAGGTCGGAAATCCTTATTTTGTTGCTTAATTCATATTACTTAGGGGTCACAGAACGAAGACCAAGAGACTAAAATGAATAAAGTAAACAAAAAGGAAATAAAAATAATGGGCTCATCAGTAAAAGGATGGAACACAAAGCTGATAGTCACTAGTAGAATTATTTAGTGAACATGGTAAACTCCAGCTCTACTCTCAACATACTGAGCATCCCTTTGTCAATTTTTTCTAGTCAGATTATCTATGGATATATAACCACAAATGGTATTCTCATGACCTCTACTCAAACATAATTTGAAATAATGAATTTTTAAATTCTAAATCTTTATTTAAGAGGAGAAAACACTGCTTAGTTAGTCCTATCAAAGTAGTCTGTAAAATAAAGAACAGAAAAATAACTTTTGATGATGTTTCTATAAATTAAAATGAGAATTTGACTGTATGATTACAAATATCCATGAGAAACGAAAATTCCTTATTATCTTATTACCAAGTCTTACATGGATTACGCTTAGGGAATTCTTATAAAGGAGACATTTTGATTACTGATAAATAATTTTTTAAATGTTCAGTAAATTCATGGTCACACACTCCTTTCCATACATTTGAATTTCCCCATTCTCTTTTCTTTTGCTTTCCTTTGAATAAATAAGATGCTTATAATCATAGTATTTGTATTCTTTGTTAGAAGCACTGTTTGTTTTAGGAATAATGAAAACATTTTCCTTTTCTCTGATGATAAACTTTATTTTAACTTATTTAATTTAATAATTCATGAAAAAACATCCTGATTGTACTTTTAAAATCATTTCCAGTAATACTTTTCTTGAATGAAAGAAAATTTTCCTTTGATACTTACAATAAATCTTGCTAGTAAAGAACTGGGCTAGAATCCAAAATAAACACCAAGCTATCCAAATATCTTGTATCTTGAAGAGAGCTAATGTATTTACATATACATTCATCATAGTTCTCATTTTAAGTTCAAACATTAGAATTATACTTGACTTTTATCTTGGTTATCAGGAGTTACTTTCATTAAGGAGTGGATTAAGCATCATCCATGGATGAAATCAGGCAACCTGCTAAAGCCAAATGTTATTGAAGATGTATTTTGCTTAGAAAAATATACTTAAAGAAAAACATTAGGCTTCTTATCCAGTTTATTAGAGGAACACTTTTTTCAAAAGCAGTTAATTATGATTATGAACTTAAATTATGATTTAAGTTGGCTTAAAGCTCAATATTCAGAAAACTAAGAGCATGGCATCTGCTTCCATCACTTCATAGCAAATAGATGGGCAAACACTGGAAACAGTGACAGACTTTATTTTGGGGGGCTTCAAAATCACTGCAGATGGTGACTGTAGCCATGAAATTAAAAGACGCTTACTCCTTGGAAGGAAAGTTATGGCCAACCTAGACAGCATATAAAAAGCAGACATTACTTTGCCGACTAAGGTCCATCTAGTCAAGGCTATGGTTTTTCCAGTGGTCATGTATGGGTGTGAGAGTTGTTCTATAAAGAAAGCTAAGCGCTGAAGAATTGATACTTTTGCACTGTGGTATTGGAGAAGACTCTTGAGAGTCCCTTGGATTGCAAGGAGATCCAATCAGTCAATCCTAAAGGAAATCAATCCTGAATATTCATTGGAAAGACTGATGCTGAAGCTGAAACTCCAATACTTTGGCCACCTGATACAAAGAACTGACTCATTGGAAAAGACCCTGATACTGGGAAAGATTGTAGGAGGGAGGAGAAGGGGATGACAGAGGATGAGATGGTTGTATGGTATCACTGACCCAATGGACATGAGTTTGAGTAAACTCCAGATTGGTGATGGATAGGGAGGCCTGGCGTGCTGCATTCCATGGGGTTGCAAAGAGTCAGACGTGATTGAGTGAATGAACTGCACTGAACTTATGAGTATGAGCCCAGTGTAAAAGTATACTATAAATTCCTTACCAGAGAAAATTCAAATCTTTGACTAAGTAAATGGATGATGACCCCACTTTGATTCCTGGGTTGGGAAGATCCCCTGTAGAAGGGATAGTCTACTGCTCCAGTATTCTTGGGCTTTCCTTGTGTCTCATTTGGTAAAGAATCTGCTTGCAATGCAGGAGTCCTGGGTTTGATACCTGAGTTGGGAAGATCCCCTGGAGAAGGAAAAGGCTACCCACTCCAGTATTCTGGCCTGGAGAATTCCATGGACTGTATAGTTGATGGGGTCACAAACAGTTGGACATGACTGAGCAACTTAAAAAAAAAAAGAAAGAAAATGGATGGAAAGGAGAAAAAATGTGAAACTTTATTTGAATGAATTGACTCAAGACATTTTTTTAAAGACTTGAAAAGAAGTGTTGAACTTTTAAAAATGTGTCTAAGAAATATTTATTGTTCCCTTGTTTAGTGAAAATGCAAAATATGACATTAAAAATTTTACAGAATGTAGTCTTAACCTTTAAGAAACTTATAATTAAAAGATAAAATATTTATAATAATCTCTTAATAGAGAAAATAGTATGTTGTGTCATAAATGATATAAACTGAGTGCTAGTGGTCTGCAGTGAAGAAAGTGTTTAATTTAGGCAGCAGTGATCAAAGGAGGCTTCATGGGTAAACTTTGATCTTGATTATTACCTTTCAGAATCCTACCTAACTTTCACAGTGTTTGAGAGACAGCAATTCCAATAGACAGTGTGAACAAATCTTATAGAAATAAAAATATTAAGAATAGTGTATCTGAGCATTTTTATTGGCCAGGCACTAGAATAAATATTTTACATTATATCACTGAATTTTCTCAGTAGCTCTATGAAGTAGATTATAGTATTATCACAATTTTACAGATTTGGAAAACAGAAACAACTGATGGGTAACTTGTTTATGAAATATACCTAAGAAGCGTCAATACTGAGTTTAAAGTCTGACCAGAGCATGTACTCCTAACCATGTATAATGAGTATGAAGAGATTGCAGTGAACTCTCACACCAGAATATAACAAGGGGATAATCTTGTAGAGAACATTTATTGATATCCAGGCTCTGTTCTAAATGCTTTATGTGTTCATTTAATTCTCACGGCAGCTCTATGAGGTAAATGATGATGATGATGATGATGGTAATGATATTACAGATGAAAAAAGCTGAGGTAGTAAGAAGTCAGGTGACTTGAAACCAAGTCCCAAAACCCTGAATTCAAGCACTCATAGTGTCTCTTCCTGCTTTCAACTACTGGACTATTTTGATGATATAGAAATAATAAGATTAATTTCTGACACAAATTTCTTAAACATTTACAAATGAAAATGTGTAGAATCATTTTCATTAAAGAGATACAATGACTTTAAGCCTGCTGACCTTCAGTATATTAATATTATTCAAGAAAAAATACTGTATATCAGTTCAGGAGGTTTGTTTATCACTGTAAATTTGGAAACAGGACAGTCATTGAGTTAAAGTAGGCTGACTTCTCAACAGAAATAGCTGCTTGCCTATATAATAACTGTTCTCTTCCTTAGGCCAAATTTGCTTGAAAGCATAATACTTCCAGTTGAAAAACTATAGTCCCCAGATTGCTTACAGGTGGGGCTGTAATGTGATACAGTCAAGAACTGTGAAGGGTCTGAGATTTTCGCCCTGCATGCATGCGTGCGTGCTCAGTTGCTTCTGTCCTGTCTGACTCTTTGCGATCCTACGGACTGTAGTCCACAAGACTCCTCAGTTCATGGGATTCTCCAGACAAGAAAACTGGGGTGGGATGCCATTCCCTTCTCCAGAGGATCCTCCCAACTCAGGGACTGGACCCCTCATCTCCTACATTACAGGTGGATTCTTTACTACTGAGCCACTGGAGAAGCTCTGAGAGTTTACCCTACTTGCAAGCTAAATAAGTTAGCCTGCCTCAATTATAGGTATGCTGGCAGAAAACACTAAGCTCCTGAATTAGAGGAAGAGGACTTTAATACTTGGGGCACAGAAAGCAACATGAGCTTTATCTTAATTAAAATTTTTTGTTCATATTAGATACCATTAAGAAAATAGATAGGCAAACTGTAAACTGGGGAGTAAATTTCAATATATATACCTGAAAAACTTCTGCAAATATATAGACTATATAAAGGGCTCAGAGAATTAAACAAACAAAACTACAAAGCAAAAATATGAGACCAACACAGATGTAACACCCGAAAGTTTGCACAAAGTTTGTTCAAAGAATTCATATAAGAAGCTATATAAATGGCCAATAAACACAAGAAGTGCTGAACATTTTTAGTCCACAGGTAAATACCAATTAAAATAAGATACTAATCAGTACCCACTAGACTGACTGAAGGCCATTACTACACATGGGCAAGAATGTGGCAAACTGAAACCCTCCACAGAGAGTTGGATGTAAAAATGTGCAGGCACTTATGGAACCGTTTGGCAATCTGTTACAAATTTAAATATTCATCCACCACGTGACTTACCCAGGTCACTTCCAGGTATTTACCAAGATAAATGTGAATGTATATCTTTGCAAAATCGTATATACAAATCCTTATATTAGCATTATTCATTAAGTCCAAAACTGGAAACAACTTAAATGTCCATAATTTTGAAAATGGTTCAAGGAATTGTGGAATGTTCCTACAATGGAATACTATTCAACAATAAGAAGAAATGAACCACTGAAATATTCAACAATAAAAATTTGCATGAAATAAGCCTGAAAGAAAAGAAGTATATGCTATAGTATTCCATTTATATGAATTCTGGTAACATACAAAACTAATCTTGGTGATCCAGTCAGAAAGTGGTTGCATCTCTGGGCCAGGAGTGGACCATCTGGAAAAGGACACATGATAACCTTCTGTGGTACCAGAGATATTCAATTTTTTGTTTTGAGTGCAACACAATAAATCTTTGAACTATACATGTAAGTTCTATTTATTTATTGTAAGTAAATTATATCATTAAAAATTAGAAGACAGAACAACCTATTACATATCTGAAAACTAAAAAAAAAAGGAAAAAAATCGATTTACGTATAATTTCAAATGAAGTATCATAATTAAATTGTGATCACTTATTGATTATGGTGTCAGAGACAAAGGGTTAGAATTGAGTGTAGTGGACACCTGGAACCGAGATTTGATAATAGACCAGAATGACTGGAAGAACTTCTTAATCATCATATACCTCAGGTCCGTCATAGACACCTCGAATCAGAATTTTTGCAAGGTAGGCAGTACATGTTAACAGCTCTCCTGATGTTTCTGATGCAGCCAGCTTTGTTCCTAGATAAGGCACCTGGAAGCAAGAAACTTCAGTAGATATCTTCTTCAACATCTTTGATTGGTAGCATTGTTTCCCTGCCAGAATCCTCCAAGCAAGAGAGAACTCACTGTATTTTCCAGGAGACTATCTTACTGATGGATACTGGACATTTCTAAATGGCAGAAACCTTTTCTTTTTATAATACTTAAAACATACTGGACAAAATGATTCATTTCTGGAATAATATAAGTAATCCTTTTGCTTGTAATCATTTATCAGTAAGTAAAGAATTGATTACATCCCATGAGCCCACTCAGTCTTCTACTGGCTAAGTACCAAGAACAGTTTACTATTTTCAACCTCATATGTATGCTTCTTAGATAGTCCACCTTTCTAATAAATGCCTTTATCCTTATCTATTTTATTTTTTCAATATTTCTGTATATGGCTGATATATATACATATATACACTGATTACACGACATGCCACATGCTATCTTATTGCCTTAGAGAGGTGAGACCTTTACTGCTTTTTAGCAAAACAAAAAACACTTGTGTTTTCACATAACTTCTGCCTTTTAAATTTTTTATATTAAATCTTTATCATAAGTACTCGTTATATTGCCCTCCCCTTCCAATCTTGCATCATTTTCAATTTGCTTATCATGCTATTTATGCTTTCAGCCAAATCTCTGAGAGAGCGTTTGGTCAAGAAGATGTAATATAATACCTAGGAAGACTCATAAGAAGCAATGGTAGTAGTCGAGGCAGGCTCACCATCAGAGAGGTCTAAGCAAGAAATTAGTTGAATGTACCAGAACCAACAGCTAGATTCCAGAATTCAGGAGTCTTGGAACTGACAGTATACAGAAGTGAGTGATCTTTAAAATAGAATAAAAGCATATAGATTGCTTTAATGAGAGGTTTCTGTTTTAAAGATATTGAAATAAAAGTTGAATTTCAGGGATGGATAGCCTGAACAGAACTGATTTACAAGAGCAGCAAAGTTGATGTGCATTTCATCTAAAGAACTATTTGGGTTATTTAATTTCCTATGCCTGAAAAATATTGGTCCCACACTTAATATTAGAATGAACCTATTTGTAGATTGATTATCTGGGTCTAATTATGGAGCTTGGAGGGGTAATATGATGATAGGGATATAAGCGGCTTGTAAAAGTAGTGACACAGACATGAACTAACTGAAGGTAGTTATATTTGCACTCTTCCTATAGCCTCAACTCTACTTCAGTTCATGCATTTGTTTCAGTCTCAAGCCAGACAGTTGGCATTGGTAACTCCAACTATATTCTTAGAGATTATTACATTAAAAAAAGGCCTCTTCCCTTCTTTGTCCATATATTAATATCATGCATAGGGCTATTTATCTTCCTATAAAGTCTCAAGCTGTGTTTGGGTCCTGTGCTTATTCTTGAACCAAATAATTTGTTCTGGGGTATGCGGGCTCTCAGTCAGCAATCTGAGTTACATGATGACCCTCTAGGTGAAGGGTAGGCATATGTGGACACATGTGCTTCCCTTGTCAGCTTGAAAAAAATAATAAATATGAATTAGATTATTTCAGTTTGATTAATTAAATTTTTAAATCTAATATTATCAAATTGTAATTTAGATGTTTACAATTAATAAATATTTGTCTTTATAATTCACCACTTAAAATTGCTTTTAAAGTACACTCTTCTTTGGTTCAGTTTGCTTGTTTTTGTTGGTTTCAATCAACTTAGATTTATTTTATGTTTTTAGCTTTTCTGACATTTTCCTTACTGTTTCAGGAGAGTCTTTTCATTTTACAATGAGACTTTTGTCTGTATGTAAATGTATACTATAATTTGTTAAACTAAGTATTTCTGAAAATCAGAAACCTAAATGTATATAACAGGTTTTGATAAAAAATATTTTAGCCTCAAAAATAGTAAGTGAAACGTATTTCTCTTTATACGCAGATATATTTACTTTTTGACATCCATATGCATAAAAACAAAGAAATTAATTCAGCTTTAAGGATTAATGAATATATTATTTATGGACTCTTGCCTTCTGCAAATACTATTTAATGATCCCAAATTAAGGGTCAGTATGTAATTGAATGACCTGAGGTACTAAGTACTACACTCTAGTATATCATCCTTGCCTTAAAAGTTAAATTGTCATATGGTAGAACTCTTTGAAACGAACTTTAGGGTGCCATCAGCATGATTGCATTCCTAGGAATCACAGTATTTATTCCATGCAGTCTTGATGTAGGTTTAATCAAGGCCCATAAAATGGACACATTCCTCTTAATTTATTGCAAATGTTTATAATTAAACACCTGAGGGTGTTTTCAAATGTCTGATGACTATAATATTATTAACTCTCTCTCTAGACAGTCTTAAAGTAGTTTATTACTCATCTGGCTACTTTCCAGCTTTCAGTTCTCTCATTTACTTCAGTGTACATCAGTAAGCATATAATTAATTCAAGCATCTTAATGAACTATTTTGTTTGCATTTGTATATATTATGTCAGGTAGGTAAAAATAATTCTACTGTTTTGCATTTGTACATCACAAAATGTCCTAAAAATATTGATTCAGTATAAAATGACTTTTAAGCTGAAACATTATGATCTAATATTAAAGTCTTCTTATCAAACAGTTCTTATCAAACTGATAAGTTCTTATCAAACTGGAAATCTCAGTGGGTCACTATGCCTAACTATGTCACCTTATAATCTCATAAAGCACGCTATTATCTTTATTTTCTAAATACAGTACAAGTGATAGGAAATAATTAATGATTCAAATTATTTTGAAGTAAGGGTTGATAAAAAGCCTTTTTCCCCCTCTGAGGAAACAAGCAGTTACAGATTATGCTGTGCTATTTATTCTTTGGGAAATTCCATTCAGTTTAATGATGTATCTCACATGTCCAGTAGTATGATGTATTTCTTTTTATCTTAAAAAAAACCTTATAAGAATCTAAATATTAATTTTAAAGCTTAGCATTCTGTCATAATTTCAGAAACACCAAGCTTGGCTGAATGAAGTCTGAAGTCTCCTGCCCAGTGAAGTCTTCAGTGCATTAAGTGATTAAAAATGATTAAATGCACCTAATCTGCTCAAATGAGGGAGAAAGATGAGTAGAGGAAAAGAAAAATCAGACATACAAAGCCTCAGTGAAAAATCTTTTTTTTCTACCAAATTCAGTATTTTAAAAAAATTATTTGAATACAATGATAAAGCTAAGAATTACTGTTTGATATGTTCCAGAGAATATCACTAAATTTAAGTTGCAACTACAGTTTGGAAAATGAATAGTATTGTATGATTTTTCCATCTGTGAAAGGATCTATGTTATCATCAGCGATGTAAAGAGCAAACCTATAGAGGGCAGGGATTATCTTACTCATCATTCCCTCCCAGGTACCTCTCACAGTGCTTGGCACATATTAAGCAGAGACTAGATTCCAAAAGAGACTTCTTTGGATGCTGACTACTGGTTTAGGATGAACAGTAAGATATATATCTGGTTTGTGAGTCAGTTTAGAAATGTATTTATACATTAGATTCTGTTGTCCCCTGGGATTTTTCTACCCTAATCTACTTAATTATAAGCCATGTTTAGAGAGAAATTAAATTTAATCTTACACTAATGATCATAATAAAGCTATCATTCTGCACAATTTAATAAAACAAATCAATGTGCTTCAATCACTCACTACCTCCTTGAGAGTTATTGTGGGAAGTTTGTCTAACTAGGCAACAGTTATCACAGAAATTGCTAGACTATCAAGTTCTAAAGTTATTACCTAAATCAACTTTTAGTCCTTATTATGATTTTTTGTTTATTTTCCATTTTTCTGTAGGAAAGGACAGCAGAAGAAAATCATGAACAAAAGGGATTTTTGACTGGGTTAATATAATCTTGATAGTGAAAATGTATATTGCATAGAAATTTGCAGTTTACAAACTACTTTAATATTGCATGTGTGCTAAGTGGCTTCAGTTGTATCTGACTCTTTGCAACCCTATGGACTGTAGCTTGCCAGGCTCCTCTGTCCAAGGGATTCTTCAAGCAAGAATACTGGAGCGTGTTGATATGCCCTTCTCCAGAGGATCTTCCCAACCCAGGGATGGAACCTGCGGCTCTTATGTCTCTTGCATTGGCAGACATGTTCTTCACCACTAGCACCACCTGGGAATCCCTGCTTTAATATTTCACGCACTTTATTTCCTTTTATTAGAGTAACTCAATAATTAAGTGTTATAATTTTATTTTTTGTACCAATAAGGTCTGGTTAGCTGTTACTTTTCCTAAGCTCTCATTCCTTTGTTTTTTACATTTCTCTAATTGGCATTCATCACATTAAAACAGTTACTTGTCTAAATTGTTATTCCCTCCACTAAACTGGATATACCTCAAAAAGAGGAACTATACCTTCACCTTCATTACCAAACTACCAGATATTTATCAGAAGACTGTATAGTCAGTACCCTTTCTCTTGCAAGTGACTGAAGCTCATTTCAAACTATATAAGAAAAAAGTGAAAAAAAAATATTTTTTCAATTGACTTATGCAGTTGGGAAGTCTAAGAAATAGCTGGCTTGCCTCTTTCACTTTCATCCATTGGCTACATTCTTCATTTCACACTAGACATGCTGGCTCTTGCAGTTCCAAAACTGCCTCATTATAGCTTGTGATACAAAAGAAGGACCATCTATTTTTCATTACTCCTATCAAATTTCAATTCTTGTTTGAATCCTGTGACTATCTGTGAGCTAATTAATTAGGCCAAAGACCATGGAGAGCTCATATTGTTAAAATCAAGATGTAAGGAAGGCTATGTTTCTTTCTAAAGGTTCTTGGGGAGAACCTCTTTTCTTGCCTCTTTTAGGGACCATCCAGATTTCTTCTTTGAAGATCCCCTTTCTTCATCCTCAAAGCCAGCAACGTTCATCTCTAAAGATTTCCAGAAGACTCAGCTCATTCTTCAGTAGTCAGATCTACATCTGACTTTCCTTTTCTGCCTCCTTCCTTTAAGTCCTTAGAATTATACTAGTCCCACTGAAGTAATAGGAGGTGACTCCCTATCATAAGGTCAGGTGATTGACAAACGTCAATGTTATCTAAAGCATTAATTCCTCTGTTATATAACCTAGCCTATTCATAGATTCCAGGGATTAGGACTTGAGTTTCTTTGGGAGGTCATATTCTACCTCCTTTATCTTCACTGTTGTTCAGTCACTCAGTGGTGACCAACTCTTTGTGACCCAGTGGACTGTAGCACACCAGGCCTCCCTGTCCTCCACTGTCTCCCAGAGTTTGCTCAAATTCATTTCCATTGAATCAGTGATATTATCTAAACATCTCATCTTCTGCTGCCCCCTTCTCCATTTGCATTCAATCTTCCCCAGCATCAGAGGTTTTCAGTGAGTCAGTTCTTCGCATCAGGTGGCCAAAGTATTGAAGCTTCAGCTTCAGCATCAGTCCTTCCAATGAATATTCAGCATTGATTTCCTTTAGGATTGACTCATTTGATCTCTTTGCAGTCCAAGGGACTCTCAAGTCTTCTCTGGTCTACTGGGGAAGGATGACAACCCACTCCAGTATTCTTCCCACGAGAATTCCATGAACAGTATGAACCTTTCCTTTATAGAGTCCAAGAAAAGTCTTTTTTTGTACTAATCTTAGTAACTTACTTCATGAGCCTCTACCACTTGCTGTTATATAATTATCTGATCAGTAGAACGAATAATCACAAGGAACAACTGAAACTACTATTTAAATTTTGTTATCAGTGAATATCTAGTAACACCTACAGGCCTGAAAGCTTTATGAGGTGAGATATCACCGTTTATCTTTTTAATTTCTGTAAACTGAAGCACTTTACTCATTTTTTGCCAACAAACAGTAATACAGATGGTGTAGTTGAATAATAATGATGCTTGATCATATTCACAAATTGACAAAGCCAAAGGCACACTCTCTTTTTTAATGACTTTTCCACATTGCATTTAATAGTGTGATTCAGATTCTTCTCACATCAAACTTACAATTGCTATATATCATGAGTGTTTGGTGTTACTTTCAATTAACCTAAACTATTATTATTTAACCTCTACATCCCAAGAGTCTAAAACATTACACTTGCCATTTTGGGTAGCTAGCCATCTAAATTTTAGGCAATCCTATCCTCTTGGTGGGTGATCCCTTAACAAGCAATTGGAACTATTATTAACAATAATAGCATCTACCATGTTTTAGGCTTCCCTGATGGTTCAGTGGTAAAGAATCTGCCTGCAATACAGGATACCTGGGTTTGATTCCTGGGTCAGGAAGATCCCCTGGAGAATGGGATGACTACCCATACAGTATTTTTGCCTGGAAAATTCCATGAACAGAGGAGCTTTTGGGGGTTGCAAAGAGTTGAACAAGACTGAGTGACTAACACATTGCACACCATATTTTAGACTTTACACTGGATTTCCCATGCAGACACACACACATATCACCACCCTCACTAATTAATCTTTCAAGACATTTATAAGACAAATATTTACTCATTTATAGATCAGAAAATTTTTTTTGAAAATTTTATAATCACTTATCTAGGCAGTGATAAGGAGAAGGCAATGGCAATCCACTTCAGTACTATTGCCTGGAAAATTCCATGGACGGAGGAGCCTGGTAGGCTGCAGTCCACGGGGTCGCACAGTCGGACATGACTGAAGCGACTTAGCAGCTTAGCAGCAGATAGTGATAACTAGAATTACAGACTAAGAACACAGAAAAATAATGGAAATCTTGTATCACATCACTTTTCTGGCCTAATAACAATACACATATTACTTAATTTCTGGTCAAACATAAAAGGTAAAAATGTCATACTGTTTTAAATGAAGGAAAAGTCATTTACAAGCTGAACTGGAATCATGCTAAGTCACTCTCAGACTGCTTGTCATTCTACACACATAGCCCATCATCTACTTAGATCCTCTATTTAAAACTTTTCAAGAGATTAAAGCTGTATTTAAGATAAAGTCAAAACCTCTTTCTGGGTCTCACCAGGATCCACCTCATCTGACCTTCTCTCTCCACACAGCTTCACCTAACTCTCCCCTCCTCCTTGCTCGCTGGGCTGCAGCTATGCAGGAATCCTTTAGGTACTTTAGACACAAGCTCTTCATTGCCTCGGGGCATCTTCCCAGGCTGTTGTCCTCTCATCTTGTCTGCTTGCTTGAGCAGTGTCTTCTCATCCTTTAGTGAAGTCGCTGAGTCGTATCCGACTCTTTGCAACCCCATGGACTATAGTCTACCAGGCTCCTCTGTCCATGGGATTTTCCAGGCAATAGTACTGGAGTGGATTGTCATTTCCTTCTCCAGGGTATCTTCCCAACCCAGGGATCGAACCCAGGTCTCCTGCATTGTAGACAGACGCTTTACCGTCTGAGCCACCAGGGAAGTTTTCATCCTTTAGATCACAGTTGAAACACCACTTTTCCAAAGGAAACTTTCTTGAGTATTCTAACAAAATAGAGCCTCCTTCCCACCCTGTCAGTCTCTACCAGCACTTGTTTCCTTCACAGCACTTGGTGTGAGTTGTATGTGCTAGTTTGTTTACTTGTCTGTTGCCTATCACAGTACAGGGAAGGGTATTCACTGTTGAATTCTGAACACACAGGACTGGTGACTATATTCAATAATTTTTTTTGAAACTAAGAGTATAAGTGATCTGAAGCTTACTGCTCTGGCGTTTTCTGAACAGCTCTATTCCAATGCATTTTTGGTTTTCTCTGTCATGTTTATGTGCATAGTTAAGTGATTCAAACTGAAGAAATAATAACTTACAATTCAAAATCAAGGATCTGCTCTGACACATATTTTAAACACATATTGGTTCTGAGTTGGGGCCCCGGCTTCTGCATTTTTAATGATTTTCAAGTGATTCTGATACACAGCAGAGTTTGAGGAGGCCTGCTTGAGTGTGAACATGTCCTGTTATGTGTCTACCTGTATCTGCTAAATTTCATCAGATCTAACCCTTTGTTTAATCCATGCTTGAAATCCTTACAACCTTAGAAACTTTCTGACCTGGATATTTAATGAATACATAATACCATTATTATTCAAACTCTTTTATCTCTTGTTCTGTTCTAGATGAGGCTTTATTATTTTAAGCTACTGCAATGCTGACATCCTGGGTTTATAATTTAATTAGGAATAAGGAATCTAAGGTAGAATTTACACAGTTATCTATTCTGAAGAGTTTGAGAGTCATCAGATACTGGACATATAATGTTCATAGTAATTGTTTTAAAATAAAGCTAATCATAAGAAGAAAGCAAATTTTAAAATTATTTTTAGTTTTTAACCTGCAAATATAAATTTTGGTTATGAACAAATGTTAGTTTCCAAATCTGTGACTTTGTTTCCTTTTTCTGTTGTCTTATTGCTTTCAATTGCGAATGTATTGAAAAACATATGACTTTCAGTTCAGTTCAGTTCAGTTGCTCAGTCGTGTCCAGCTCTTTGTGACCCCATGAATCACAGCATGCCAGGCCTCCCTGTCCATCACCAACTCCCGGAGTTCACTCAGACTCACGTCCATCAAGTCAGTGGTGCCATCCAGCCATCTCATCCTCTGTCGTCCCCTTCTCCTCCTGCCCCCAGTCCCTCCCAGCATCAGAGTCTTTTCCAATGAGTCAACTCTTCGCATGAGGTGGCCAAAGTACTGGAGTTTCAGCTTTAGCATCATTCCTTCCAAAGAAATCCCAGGGTTGATCTCCTTCAGAATGGATTGATTGGATCTCCTTGCAGTCCAAGGGACTCTCAAGAGTCTTCTCCAACACCACAGTTCAAAGCATCAAGTCTTCGGCACTCAGCCTTCTTCACAATCCAACTCTCACATCCATACATGACCACAGGAAAAACCATAGCCTTGACTAGATGGACCTTTGTTGGCAAAATAACGTCTCTGCTTTTCAATATGCTGTCTAAGTTGGTCATAACTTTTCTTCCAAGGAGTAAGCGTCTTTTAATTTCATGGCTGCTGTCACCATCTGCAGTGATTTTTGAGCCCCCCAAAAATAAAGCCTGACACTGTTTCCAGTGTTTCCCCATCTATTTCCCATGAAGTGATGGGACCAGATGCCATGATCTTCGTTTTCTGAATGTTGAGGTTTAAGCCAACTTTTTCACTCTCCTCTTTCACTTACATCAAGAGGCTTTTTAGTTCCTTTTCACTTTCTGCCATAAGGGTGGTGTCATCTGCATATCTGAGGTTATTGATATTTCTCCCAGCAATCTTGATTCCAGCTTGTGCTTCTTCCAGCCCAGTGTTTCTCATGATGTACTCTGCATATGACCTTATTATTGCTCTTAAGAGATAAATTTTACATGCATGCACAGTAAGGAGTTTTGAGATATAGTCCATTAATAATAAGCAACCTACAATCCCATTTACTTCTTATCTTTCACTTGTTTCACTTTTCACATTGTATGTTATGGGCATATACAGAAAAATGTACAGTATTTTATAGTTAAAGCAAATGTACTATATTAAGATTATATTGTACCAGGTATATCTTCCAATCATATTTATCAATGTATAGATGCTTTCTTCTATAAATAGTCAGTGTGGTACTAGGAAAAATATTTGTGACATTTCAGGCACTTGTTGGTACTTAAATATACATTGAAATACAAATTTATAAATATTTTATTTAGATTGTATTTTACCATCCTTATCTAGGTGTAAAATGAACACAATGCTTTATCTGATAATCTTTAAGAAATTCTCTTAGTTGGGGATGAGTGTGTGAGTATTTTGTTAAAAATTCATGTTTTACACACAAAGTATATTCCATGTACTCCTGGGGGTAGAGGGGAAGAATCTCTATCAAGTTGGCAGGATTTGAGCAAGGTAGATAGTGAAGTGTAAAGTGAAAGTCGCTCAGTCTTGTCTGACTCTGTGACCCTATGGACAGTAGCCTGCCAGCTCCTTTGTCCATGGGATTCTGCAGGCAAGAATGTTGGAGTGGGTTGCCATTTCCTTCTCCAGGGGAACTTCCCAACTCAGGGATCAAACCTCGGTCTCCTGCATTGCAGGCAGATTCTTTACTGTCTGAGCCACCAGGGAAGCTCAAGGAGGTAGTAGTATTCATAAAACAGCAAAAGTTTAGCTATTCTATTTGTGACCTGAGATCCTTTGAAGATAACCTCTCAAAACCCTCTTTCAATTAAGATTGAAAATGTCAAGTTTACTGATATCATTGCCCATTTTAAGAAACAGTAGTAATCTTGATTCAGATTCATCAGCCATTAATAATACTCATGTTTTGCCTGAGGTTAGTATCACTCTTTTAATATGGAGGAAAAATAAAGAATGTAATTTCTTATCTCACATTTGCTTTAGGGAAGTAAGGATCTTCCCCAACCACCTCCCTTTATGTTGTTCTAACATTTTCCAGAGGTGAGATCATTTAGAAAGCTCAGTGGAGTGAAATTAATTTTTAAAATAACAATACATTTTTCATCTAAACTCATTAAATTCTACTCAACCTTAACAGTATCTGAGAGTTCCATCAGCTACTCCATTAGTAGTTTAAACAGCCTACAATATTGAACAATAAACTATATTGATATAAGTGAAATAGCTTTTATCTCCCTTCCATGCTCTAATTTACACGTTGATGGGCTTTTGATGTTCCTAGATATCCGTGGAATCCAAGAGTTTCTGGACAAAGTGTCTCAGCAGGGGATGGATGTTGCACTTCAGAAGGTGGAAAACAACATCAATAAGATGATCACCACGCTCTTTGACACCATGAGAATAGAGGAATTGAATCGCTATCGAGACACTCTTAGGCGAGCGATCCTTGTTATGAATCCTGCCACAGCCAAATCTTTCATAACTGAGGTAAGTAAAAATTGTTATGGACTGGGAATAAGGTGTAAAAATTAAATGTTTCAGAACAGATCCCACAGAGGAGATGAAAATTAAGAGCAGTGTGAGGGAATTAACTACACAACTCTCATTAGCACTAATTGAGGTAGCGCAGTGAATTTCTTGTTCATCACATTTACCCCGTACTGTCCAGTTAATTGCTAAGAACGCTTTGTATTTATATGTATTTAGGCACCTATCCAGGATGACTTTAAGAATTCTTACGGGGATTTAAAAGTGCTGCTTACCTGAATGGATTTCACAAATTGTCTAATACTGATACTTAAATTTTTTATGCAAGTTAAAATTTTACTTCTGAGAAAAGATTTACTTGAGTTAAAGCTATTCTTGCCTAAACATGTTTCCTACTATGAAAACATACAGCAGGGTCTTCTCCTCTATATTCAGAACTCTGTAGCAAGACAAATAATTGAAACCGTCTGAAGCTCTGCAAAGTGATGACCATTATGCATTTTATGGTGCTGGATCATCAAAATTTTAATTTTATCTGTACCTTTGACTAGAAGCTCTGAAACTTTGTAAAAATACAGTTGAGACTATTCGATCTCTGTATTCTAAAATGTTTGCTATTCCCTTAAAAAAGGTTATGGTCAAGTAATTTTTGTGATCACATTTTTAACTATATATCATGCTGAAATTAGTCATGATGTTATATACTTTCACATAGATTTTATTATTAGTTTTAAAATTTGGGGCGACTTTATTTCACTAATACAGTTTTCTTCACTTCTCCAATGTGTTTTCTTTAGCTCCCAAGGTACTGATGTAAAGCCTCCAAATTAAGAATGTGTTAGAAGTTATTTGACACTCTATAATATAATTGGTATCAGAGGACTTGAAGCAGAATATAAATCACTAAGAAGAATAAAACTTGGAAAATATCTATAATGCATTTTCTATTTTAATAGAAAACTTTGTTATTCAGTTTAAGATCAAATATAGAACTTTGACCTTTCTAGGTCTAGCAAGTAACTCAGAGAGTCTCATTGAACCACTAAATGTTTCCCCAATAGAAAGAGTATTTCCAGTTTTACAAGAGTTTGTTCTTTCCTTCAAGAAACACAAAATCTGCTAGAAGGCTGAAGGCAAATATATAAGGGCATATAATATAAATTGGAATCTTAAAATTATAATAAATAAGGTTGAAGTATCTATGGTCACTTTTGGTTGGGAAGATCAGGGAAGGCTTCATTGAGAGGGCATGTTTGAACCAGACTCAGTGGCATGAGTACTAATTCACAAAAGGGCAATTGTAATCAGTACACAGGTACACGACCATGTCAGTCACGTTCTGGTCATGTGATGCCCGCAAATTACTTAATAGTTTTGAGCTTCCATTTTGTCATCAGTAAAATAGGAATATTACTGATTTCAACTTATTATATTTGTAATCTAGATTAATGAGATATAATAAGCCTTAAAGGAGTGATTGGACAGCTGGCACCTAGCAGATGCTTAAGAAATGGTAACTTCTAGGTCATATTTTCTAAGTGTACATATATATCTAGTAGTATGTAGCACCTACCTGGCACTTAGCAGGTGCTCTGGCCCCCTGTTCTTAACTCTCAACTTTGACACTTGTAATAATCTGCTGCTTCCATCTTTTTTCTCAAATACTTAAATCTATGTTTGTGATTTTCCTGAGAGATATATATCCCTTTCTCTACCCAAATACCATTTTTCCCACTCATTTTGTCCTTCACAACTACTGATTTTATGTATAGTCTCTGTATATCCATAATCTCTAAGCTATGGGCTGGGTTTAAAGTCTCAAGCCTTTATACTCTTCTATGATCTATGTAGTGGTCCCTGCTTCTCCATTAGCTGTTCTCAAACACTTTGCATCTTGATTCTGCTCTCTCATGAGTTCCAGAAACATTTCCCACTTAAAGAATAGACTGACCCCTTAAGTCCTAGACACAGCTCATTCAAAAGGCAAGTAGCTCCAAATTTAAAAGGCAAGTAGCATCAGAGGTCTGGAGACACAGAGAATAGTTACTGACTTAGAGGATTACTTATTTAGTGGAAGAGGCAAGCATGTAACTAAATAATAAAATGTGAAAGAAAAATACTATTATAGTGATGAGTAAATGTTGCTCTGGAATGCCATAGGAGAACTCACTAAGTCTGCAGGGAGTTTGGCTGGGGTCAGGAAATGTTTCACAGAGGATTTGCTTTACCAGAGTGGTGCAAAATGAATCAGAATGTATTAGGCAGACAGTGACAGGCAAATGAAACTTCATTCTTTGTGGTTATGTGTTTGTGTGTGTGCGCACAGTCGTGTATGTGAAAGAGAAAGAGGTGGGTGGGGAGATGGACAGAATTTTAAAAAGGACATACAATTGAGGGTTTTGTAATGAAAAGAAAGAATCCTTTGGTCTACCTATTTCTCCATCCAGTTATACTTTTCAGAAATAATTACTTTTTTTAGACAAAACAATAATTCATTCAGGTTTTTCTGTAAGATCTTTACAAAAAATAGAGCATCTTTAAATAGAAACATGTATGTGTGTGAGTGCTCAGACACTTCAGTCTGTCCAACTCTCTGTAACCCTACAGATTGTAGCCTGCCAGGCTCCTCTGTCTGTGGAATTCTCCAGCAAGAATACTAGAGTGGATTGCCATGCTCTCCTCGAGGGATTTCTCCCCACTCAGGGATCAAACTGGATCTCCAGCATTGCAGGCAGATTCTTTACCAGTGAGGCACTGGCAAAACCCCAGATAAAAACAGTTATAGAACCAAAAAGGTTTGCAAAACCCAAATCCTGTGTATCATCTAGTAGCAATGGATCAATATTTACTAATTCAGTGTTCACAGAAATTTATAAAACATAACCTACTCCCATACTTTTCAGTTCCTCACTTCACTCCTGTCTGTCGGTTGGCTTGGCATTTCCAGGCATCAGAATTGCTAGGACTTGGCATATAGTCCTCTGTTCAGTTGCTGTCCCTTTGATGGTATCAAATCCTGGCTTCTTCCACCATGCTTCAGCAGATATCACTACTTCGTCTGCTTTTCTTTTTTCAGTTGTTGTTGTTCAGTAGTTAAGTCATGTCCAACTCTTTGCAACCCCATGAACTACAGTCTGCCACCCTTCCCTGTCCTTCAGCATCTCCAGGAGTTTGCTCAAACTCATGTCCATTGAGTCAGTGATGCCATCCAACAATTTCATCCTCTGTTGCCCTCTTGTCCTTTTACCCTCCATCTTTTTCAGCATCAGGGTCTTTTCCAGTGAATCAGCTCTTCTCATCAGGTGGCCGAAGTATTGGAGCTTCAGCTTCAGCATAAGTCCTTCCAATGAGTATTCTGTGTTGATTTCCTTTAGGATTGACTAGTTTAATCTCTGGAGAAGGTGATGGCACCCCACTCCAGTACTCTTGCCTGGAAAATCCCATGGACGGAGGAGCCTGGTGGGCTGCAGTCCATGGGGTCGCTAAGAGTCAGACACGACTGAGCGACTTCCCTTTCACTTTTCACTTTCATGCATTGGAGAAGGAAATGGCAACCCACTCCAGTGTTCTTGCCTGGAGAATCCCAGAGATGGCGGAGCCTGGTGGGCTGCCATCTACAGGGTCACACAGAGTCGGACATGACTGAAGTGACAGCAGGGAGGGGAGTTTAATCTCCTTGCTGTCTAAGGGACTCACAAGAGTCTTCACCAGCACCACAGTGTGAAAGTATCAATTCTTCATTGCTAAGCCTTCTTTATCGTCCAGCACTCACATCCATACGTGACTACTGGAAAACCATAGCTTTGACTATACGAACCTTTGTCAGCAAAGTAATGTCTCTACTTTTTAATATATTGTTTAAGTTTGTCATAGCTTTTCTTCCAAGGAGGAAGTGTTTTTTAATTTCATGGCTTCAGACACTGTCCACAGTGATTTTGGAGCCCCCCAAAATAAAGTCAACCACTGTTTCCACTCTTCCCCCATCTATTTGCCATGAATGATGGGACCAGATGCCATGATCTTAGTTTTTTGAATGTTGAGTTTTAAACCAGCTTTTTCACTCTCTCTCTTTCACCCTCATCAAAAGGTTTTTTAATTTCCTCTTTGCTTTCTGCCATTTCAGTAATTTATTTTAAAAAACACTTTTCAGATGGTTTCTGTCCCTTTTTCTCATGGTTATTTGTTTATATATCTATTCAATCCCTTATATTTTATTGGGGTTTTGGAAAATATCTCAATTGATTTTCTTCAGTTATAAATTCCAGAATGTTCTTTCAGAGTTTTGGAGATTATCAGAAGATACTTTAAAGAGCTGTTGTTATAGTTGATAGCATTTCTTAAACATTTTAGATCTATAAAGTACAACATGTAACATTTTGCCCAAATTCCAAATTTACAGTTGAGAAAATTAAAGACCTGCTTAGATGTAATCTGTTCTATTCTCCAACTTCCTCCAGCCACGTTCAACATCTTTGCAACTAGTGCTGATAGTGGATGCTAGGGAACTCACAGAGCTGGAAACTGGTAATGTAACTTGTCAGCAGGTCAAAGGGGTACATGACTATCAGGTCCTATTAGCTATAGATATGACTTACAATGGATTACATGATGGAGAGAAAGGCAAATGAAGCTATAAAGGAACTGATGCCTTGGAATAATGGGAAAGAGAGAGGATCTAAATGTTATGATGAGGTCAAAGAAACAGGTTCAATAAACACTGAAGAGAGGGAAAAGAGGAAGTAAGAAATTCTGGTCAAAGAGAGGGAATAGCAGAATTCCCAGCTTAACTGCTTCCTATATTTTATAAGTTGGCATGGAAAGTTGTGAAAATCGTCAAGGAAAATATCAACTTAAAAGTCAAAAGAATGAATTTTAAAAAAGAAATTGCTCACTTAGCATTGTCATTTAACTCCTACAGGAGAAAATGGGCATATCAATTCTGTTTGCATCTTTTTTTCCTGTCCCTGGAGCAATTATATGGCTTTGAATTAATTATGCTCCCTTTGAAGTCTTAGAAATTTAATATATTACATGTCTACAATTAGTGCTCCACCTCTCATTCAAGATTTCAAAGCTTTAATAAAAAATACTGCAGTTATGTGCTGCTGAGTAAATCAACCTGCTGTGATATTGATGGAAAATTGTTATCACAATGTTCCTGTAACTGTCCTTGAAATGAATATGGTGAAACAAGAGTGCTCACATGGTTTGATTTAAATATATATTAGGATGATATTTTGAAAAAACAGTATTTTTTATATAGGAAAAATATTACTGTGGATGTTATGTTATTTAAACCTTTTCCAGAAAGGATACATACATCAGAACTTTTGGATCTTAACTTTTAGTTTTCAGGTTTGAGAAGAAAATTCAATTCTTTGAAAATGAGAAGTTCTGTTAAATGGCAATGAATATCATTGTCTATTTGCATTTTTTCCCAAATTTTCAGAAGAACCCCACTGTTACATAAAATCTGTTTATTCTGCAATAATAAAAGGGAATTATCTTTTATTCCTTAATCACACTTTATGAAATAGTTTTCATTCTGTTTTATTATATCCCAGATAACTTTGATCATGTCAAACAACAAAAAAGCAAAGTTACTTCTTCAAATATATAAGCAGCTCGCCAGAAATAAGCCTTTATGATGGTTTAGAAAACAAGTTGTCTCAAGGAATATTGAAAGGTTCCTAGTCATCAAAGGAGTACCCTGAATATTCAAATTACTGTGATAGTTATCTAGTAGCTAGTCAAACAACCCAATTTTTACCAAGAAAAAGAAATTATTTGGAGATATTATGCAATGTCCATTTTTTTAAGAGAAAGCTAATGTAATGATATTAGACAAAGAAACTTGACTATAATTTTTCTCCAAATATACTCCTTGCATGAAAGTCTCTATAATAATAGTATTCATAGATGATTGATACGCATTTTTGAAGTACACTTTTTATTAAACTTTAATGTACATAATTATAGTACATATAACTGCAAAGTACAACTTAACAAATATCCATGCACCCAGATCAAGAAATAACATAACTAGCATTCCCAGAGTCCACTCCTGGGCACCACTCAGTTATAACCTTCTTGAAAGTATAACCATTATATTGACTTAAAATGCAATAAACTAGTTAACGATTTATATTAAACTGTATATGCATAGAAATATACTATGTATGTCTTTTGTCTGTTTCCTTTTACTCAACATTATGTTTATAAGGTTAACCCATGTTGAAATAGGTAGGAAAACTTTATTCATTTTATTGCTCTGAAGTATTTCATTATATCAATATGCCACAGTCTATTTAACTTTTACTGATGATTTTTTTTTTCAAGTTTTGCTCAGTCGGTCTATTCATGTTTTCTTTAATGTGTGTATTTTTGTTGGGAATGAAATGTCTAACTCAAGAGGTATGCATAAATTATGTCACTTATTAATGTTAGCTGATACAGCCAGTTTTCCAAACATTTACACCAATTTGGACTTCTACTGGGAGCAGACAGATTTTCTACTTCCTCACCAACACTTGTTATTTTCCTTCTTCTTCATTTTATTTATACTGGTGGATATGTACTAGATTCATATTTTATTTTTAATTTGCCTTTTCCTGATGGATGAGTTATTATGTATTTATTGACTTTTTAATATTTTGTTTTATGAACTGACTATTCAAGTCATTTTATTTTTTCCCCATGATTATTAGGATCTTTATATATATTAGGGATAAAAGTCCTTTGCTGAATATATTTTAAATCCTTTCTCCTATTGACTGTCTTTCCATTTCTATACATGGTAAATTTTGATGAATAGAACATCTTATTTTTAATGCAGCCCCTTATTAATTTGCTTTCTTTATAGTTAGTGCCTTTTGTCTTTTTTTAAAAGAAAGCCTTCTATTCCAAGATCATGAAAACATTCTCATTTTTTTTCTAGAAATTTTGTTTTATCATTTACACTCAAATCTGAAGTTAATTTCAAACTTTTTTCATGATAGGTGGTGGAGAAACATTTATTTTTCATAGGTTGTCTGTTATTCATTTCAACACAGGATCAATGTACCTGGATGGAAAATAATGTGAGAGTGAATAAAAAGGGAAGTTAATTAGTGTATTTGAAGTATAGGGCCATTATTCCTATACCACATCTTGCGTCTATCTTTTTTTCTCTCTTAACATAAAGCATATGACTTAAGTAGATAATGAAAGGCTATATTGATGATTTTATTGCAATAAATATCTTTTTATGATTCTATAATAACAAAAGTTAATGGTGCTAGTTTCTCTAATAAAAGTTGTAACTCTTTTCATGGGCTCAGTAGGCATGCATCAAGTAGCAGCTAATGGCTGGTCACTCAAAAATACAACTACTCTATATGGATATGACTTTTACAATGGCATAGAATTCTAAGAGAACAAATATTTAACTGGTGTAAAAAAAAAAAAAAATCCACCAAACCATCCAACAAAAACTGCTTCATTCCTTACTTAGTCTTTTATTATAAATTATTATTAAATTGTTCTCAAATCTGAGTTTTTACTTTAGCTCAGTATTATATTGAACTGAAAAGCAGTTCTGTTACTAGCCAACCCACAGCTTTGGACTTTTATTTTTCAAATGAGAAAATATCAAATTTATTTTACTTCCACTTGACCAAAATCATGCATGACAGATCTTACTTGTGTTAACAAGGCCTGAAAGTGCCTTAGTATTTGCTTTTCTGGTTGGAGTTCTATTTAACTCTCAGAAGTTCTCTCTGAAGATGGGAATTAGGTTCCAATGAGTCCAAATTTTCAAATAAGATGGATCCAATCCACCTCTTTCCTGTGACCACTGACTTGGGTATTAATCTTGATAGACAGTTTGCTACTGATTCCTCCTAATAATCTGAAGGTTGTTTAACAATTTTGGCAATCTCTAATTTGCTAGTTTTTATTTTCTATAACTTTTTGATGAGTTCAACATTTTTATTCTATTCTTTTTATTTAAATGAAGTAAAAAAAAAAATAAAATACCTGAACATAAATGAAAGCTGTACTTATTTGAAGTATGAAATCACAATTGCTTCAGCTTTTAAGACAAAGGAATTCAAATCCTTCTCTAATTCAGTATTCATTTATTCATTCATTCAGACAATGTGTTGAAAGCTTTTCTGTGTAAAATAATGTGGAAAGCACTGCTAGGAATACAATCATTAAAGATATATGGGTCTAGCCTCCAAGGAACAGACAAATTGATAAGGAAAATGTTGTAAGCATAGAACATGCAAAATAGTAAAACCACAAGAAAATAAACAATTAAGTTACTCTTCTCAACCCCCAAGAGGGAGTTGAAAATAAAGATAACAAAATTGCTATCTAAAAATTTAATCAAACAAAGTTTGTAGATGGGCTTCCCTGGTGACTCAGACAGTAAAGAATCTGCCTGCAATGCAGACCTGGGTTCTATTCCTGGGTTGGGAAAATGCCCTGGAGGAGCACATACTCTAGTATTCTTGCCTGGAGAATCCCCATGGGCAGAGGAGCCTGGTGGACTACAGTCCATGGGGTCACAAGGAGTTGGACACGCCTGAGCAACTATGCACAAAGTTTGCAGATAATGTATAAAATTACACAGGTCTAGAAAAAAAATTTTTTTTCTTTTGTTATGGGGTAACTAAGACATCTTCTCTACTTTAAGAAATTCTTACTGTAACTTATAGTCTTATCAAAGCAAGTTTTAAATGTGAATGGATCCAAGAGTGATTAAATTTATATTGAGTTTTTGCTCCATGAAGTAATGTGGACAAATGAAAACAAAGAGATTAGGTAAAATAGACCTAATGATAAATTTGAGGATCAGAACTTGCCACTGTTTGTTTGTTACTGCTTGGAAAAGAAGATATCAGACCTAGAAGGCAAGGACTTGCCAACATACAAAGGTTTCTCTGTCAGTGCCAGGCACAATTTCTTAGGCCTTAACCATGGTTTGAGTGAAATAATTTCAAAATTATGTACCTCTTGTTTCTGCTTCCATCCTCAACATTACACTTTGAAGCTGGGAGAATGGGGAGCCCCCCTGAATTTAAGCAACAGAAAGATATATTTGCTGCAAATAAGTAAATTAGCAATTTAATTAAAATGCCAGTTTCTAGTAAATTCGTAGTATATAAATGAAAAATACATGATATAAGTACCATTATTATCCATTTCCATACCAAAACATAGGTTATTGTATTCTGCCCTGCTGTTCTAAGCAGCCATGGCAAATGCATCTTAGTTAGCACTGAAGTCTAAATCTATTTGCCAACTTGGGTTAGTGTGAATCAATCTCCCAGAACTTAATCAATTCTTTAAATGCTTACTGACAAAAGTCAATGCTTTAGATTTGTAGAGGATCAGATTTTAAGGTGTAGCCACCATGAAGCTTGGTTAAAAAGTAAGCAGATGGCCCTAAACTACAATTCTATTCAGAATTTTTCTCACTGTAATACAGATACATAGAAAGTAAATAAACTGTTTAGGTTGAGAAAATTAAAAAGATTCATTTGAGTTTTAGAGCAAGCTCTATTTTTAATAGAATACACAAAACTGTAGCAGAAGAGGATTCAAATATTAAACCTATATGTGTCTGCCCAACACTAAAATTATGTGAACATATGGGTCCATTAATTTCAAACATGAATTATTTTGAATATGTATATTACTTGATGAGGCACTATTTAAGTCAGTTCTTGGAACTTACATTTCTTACTTGGATTTAAGGCAATTTTGTAGAAATGTATCCTTCTGTGAATGAAGAACAGCATGCATAAAGATGCTGAGAAGGAAAATTGCAGGAAGCTGGTGGGAGAGGGGGACACATGCTAAGGGAAGTAGAATTTTAGGATGTAAAACCTTAATTGTATCAGACTGGTAGGAAAAAACTTTGAATGTCAAACCTAAAGAAGGAGACTGGCTACAAAGGCATCATGAACATGGAGTTTGAATTCAGTTTTCACTCCACTATTAAATAGCTGTGTAGTTCTGACCAAATCACTTAAAATCATTTAGCTTTGTTTTCCTCATCTATAAAATAGAGTAATTCCCGGATCTCAGTTATTTCCAAGGCTATATTTGGTAATGAAAATAGAATGTGTAGAATAATGTTCATACCTAGTAAAAATTTAATAAGTTTTAGTTGTACAGTACTCTAGAACTATAGAGTAGAGTAAATAAGAAAATGCAAATGGTGTTAGTAGGCTTGGAAATTGATTAGATATGTGAAATGAGGTTGAGACATAGGAAAAAAGATGGATCCTATGTTTCAAGTCTGAGTTTCAATGATGTTAATGTTATGAAATCAGAAGTATAAGAAAATGAACAGATTTTGAGATAGTTAGATAAAATTTCAGTCATAAATTTGATGTTATTCTGGAATATCTAGATTGAGACATACATACCAGACTGTATGTGACTGGTGAAAATGAAAGAATGGAACCCAAGATGAAAGCTGTTGTATTTGTCAATGTGAAGATCATTGGTGAACTTTGA
This sequence comes from Cephalophus harveyi, assembly GCA_006410635.1. Classification (NCBI taxonomy): domain Eukaryota; kingdom Metazoa; phylum Chordata; class Mammalia; order Artiodactyla; family Bovidae; genus Cephalophus; species Cephalophus harveyi. The sequence goes on from SJYT01076595.1 coordinate 42,822, forward strand.
TGAAACATTTTTGTTAAACTTTTGTGAGGAAAAAATAAAGATTGTAAGGAAATAAAGTGTTGCTAGCAAATAAGCAGAGTAAGGGGCATCTCATTCAAGTCTGGAAGCAGAAAGGAGGACCACATAGTACTGTATCATGGGAAGGAACCTACTTCGAGGAAGATGTTTTCTAAGTATGGAAGCTCATGTGGAAAGAAAGAAGATGATGCAATATACAGAAAAAGAATCAATGTAGAATTATTGAAATGAAGTAGGATCAGTTTTATAAATATATTATATTTGGAAGAGAGGCAGTAAGGGAGGATAAAAATATAGAGAATTTTAAAGGTAACAGGAACGCTCAGTTGCATTTGGGTCGAATGCATTTATAGTGGAATCAGTAGATTCTAATTCATTTTTCTGTGAGTGCTTAGTAGACTGTATGTGCAGGCAGTGGGAAAAAATGAAGTAAAAGAAAAGGATGGCTGACTCAGGTTGGGGACTAGCTGCAAAGCTACTAAAGTAGGACCAGGCTGTCTGCAAGGATCATAACACAGGTGACATAAGACATGCTGGGAAGGAACTGATTTCCAGTAAGAAACCAACCTACCAATATGAGTTACCAGCTTTATGAGAGAAACATATACTAAAATTTCCTTAGAGTTTGTTTGAACTTACATAGTAAGTCTAGACTTTAGTTCCAAAAAAAGTGTGTTAATCAGATTAATACTTCAGAGATGAACAAAAGAGTTTTTACCTAGAAATATTTCAAAAATATCTCAGCTTTGGCTCTACTGACAAATTGAACCAGATAACTCTTTGTTTTGGAACGCTGTCCTGTGCAGTGTAATCTGTTCAGCAATATCCCTACTCAGTAGACACCAAACACTGCAGTCAAAAAAAAGTGCCAGCTAGTGCTAGATAACACATTAGTTGGAGATGGCATTCAGTTCAGTTCAGTTGCTCAGTCGTGTCTAACTGTTTGTGACCCCATGAATCACAGCACGCCAGGCTTCCCTGTCCTTCACCAACTCCCGGAATCCACCCAAACTCATGTCCATTGAGTTGGTGATGCCATCCAACCATCTCATCCTCTGTCGTCTCCTCCTCCTGCCTCAATCTTTCCCAGCATCAAGGTCTTTTCAAATGAGTCAGCTCTCTGCATCAGGTGGACAAAGTACTGGAGTTTCAGCTTTAGCATCAGTCTTTCCAATGAACACCCAGGACTGATCTCCTTTAGGATGGACTGGTTGGATCTCCAGGTAGTCCAAGGGACTCTCAAGAGTCTTCTTCCAACACCACAGTTCAACAGCATCAATTCTTCAGTGCTCAGCTTTCTTCACAGTCCAACTCTCACATCCATACATGACCACTGGAAAAACCATAGCCTTGACTAGACAGACATTTGTGGGAAAAGTAATGTCTCTGCTTTTGAATATGCTGTCTAGATTGGTCATAACTTTCCTTCCAAGGAGTAAGTGTCTTTTAATTTCATGGCTGCAATCACCATCTACCATAATGTTGGAGCCCAAAAAAATAGTCTGACACTGTTTCCACTGTTTCTCCATCTATTTCCCATGAAGTGATGGGACC
>SJYT01076595.1:44651-144307 GCA_006410635.1 Cephalophus harveyi
GGCAATCTTGATTCCAGCTTGTGTTTCTTCCAGTCCAGCATTTCTCATGATGTACTCTGCATATAAGTTAAATAAGCAGGGTGACAATATGCAGCCTTGATGTACTCCTTTTCCTATTTGGAAGCAGTCTGTTGTTCCATGTCCAGTTCTAACTGTTGGTTCCTGACCTGCATACAGGTTTCTCAAGAGGCAGGTCAGATGGTCTTGTATTTCCATCTCTTTCAGAATTTTCCACAGTTTATTGTGATCCACACAGTCAAAGGTGATGGAGTGGCAGTATTAAAATCATCCCTGGTTAATATTATTGATCTAGAACTATTCAGTGTTTGAAAAACTAAAATCTGTTTTCATGGAATTTTTATTGCTGGCATATGACACCTGCATTTCACTTTTCCTCTAATAATAGCTAGTCAACATTCACTGGACTCTTTTCAGTTGTCTGAGACTATGCTAATCACTCTATAGGATGTCTTGTATAATCCTCAAACAATCCAATGAGATGGGTATAAGAGTTTCTTCATTCTACAGATAAAAAATTAAAGGAATGATGAATATGCATTTGTCCATCTAAGTAGATTGTTTGCCTTTTAATTTTTGTTAACTTAGTCATCATTTATTACATTTTTACTATTTTCTAACAGTGTTCATGTATGACTTCCCTGGTGGCTCAGACGGTAAAGTGTCTGCCTACAAAGTGGGAGACTCAGGTTCGATCCTTGGGTGGGGAAGATCCTCTGGAGAAGGAAATGGCAACCCACAACAGTATTCTTGCCTGGAAAATCCCATGGATGGAGGAGTGTGGTAGGCTACGGACCATGGGGTCACAAAGAGCCGGACACGACTGAGCAACTTCACTTTCACTTTCAACACTGTTCATAATTAATTATTTTTTGGAAAGAATACAATTGGTTTTCACCTAATACTTATCTTCCTGTTCTTCAACTGCAAGTTTATGTTATAGTCTCTGGACAAGGCATCAGATAGCCAAATCAGTATGATCTAATTTTAGCACACAATAAAATTTTAACACAAAATAAATGAAAACACAAAAAGCAATTAATTGTATACATAACTGATAAAGCACAACCAATTTGTGGCAAGAAATCTCAGTTGATTCTGAACATTGTAAAATAGTTGCCATTAGCAGTAATTAACATTTATTGAGTTTTTTATGTGCCTAACACATAAGTGTTTTTTACATATCAACACATATAATCTTCACTCCAAATAAAAGAGGTAGATGTAAATGTTTGACTTCAGTTCAGTCACTCAGTCGTGTCCATCTCTTTGTGACCTCATGAATTGCAGCATGCCAGGCCTCCCTGTCCATCACCAACTCCCGGAGTTCACAAAAAATCATGTCCATCGAGTCGGTGATGCCATCCAGCCATCTCATCCTCTGTTGTCCCCTTCGCCTCCTCCCCCAGTCCTTCCCAGCATCAGAGTCTTTTCCAATGAGTCAACTCTTTGCATCAGGTGGCCAAAGTATTGGAGTTTCAGCTTCTGCATCAGTCATTCCAATGAGTACCCAGGACTGATCTCCTTCAGAATGCACTGGTTGAATCTCCTTGCAGTCCAAGGACTCTCAAGAGTCTTCTCCAACACCACAGTTCAAAAGAATCAATTCTTCGGCACTCAGCTTTGTTCACAGTCCAATTCTCACATCCATACAAGACCACTGGAAAAACCATAGCCTTGACTAGACAGACCTTTGTTGGCAAAGTAATGTCTCTGCTTTTTAATATGTTATCTAGGTTGATCATAACTTTCCTTCCAAGGAGTAAGTGTCTTTTAATTTCATGGCTGCAATAACCATCTGCCATGATGTTGGAGCCCAAAAAAATAAAGTCTGACACTGTTTCCATGGTTTCCCCATCTATTTGCCTTGAAGTGATGGGACCAGATGCCATGATCTTCGTTTTCTGAATGTTGAGCTTTAAGCCAACTTTTTCACTCTCCTCTTTCACTTTCATCAAGAGGCTTTTAGTTCCTCTTCATTTTCTGCCATAAGGGTGGTGTCATCTGCATATCTGAGGTTATTGATATTTCTCCTGGCAATCTCGATCCCAGCTTGTGTTTCTTCTAGTCCAGCCTTTCTCATGATGGACTCTGCAGGGTGACAATATACAGCCTTGACATACTCCTTTTCCTATTTGGAACCCATCTGTTGTTCCATGTCCAGTTCTAACTGTTACTTTCTGGCCTGTATACAGATTTCTCAAGAGGCAGATCAGATGGTCTGGTATTCCCACCTCTTTCAGAATTTTCCACAGTTTATTGTGATCCACACAGTCAAAGGCTTTGGCATAGTCAATGAAGCAGAAATAGATGTTTTTCTGGAACTCCCTTGCTTTTTCTATGATCCAGCATATGTTGGCAATTTGATCTCTGGTTCCTCTGCCTTTTCTAAAACCAGCTTGAACATCAGGAAGTTCACGGTTCAAGTATTGCTGAAGCCTGGCTTGGAGAATTTTGAGCATTACTTTACTAGCATGTGAGATGAGTGCAATTGTGCGGTAGTTTGAGCATTCTTTGGCATTGCCTTTCTTTGGGATTGGAATGAAAACTGACCTTTTCCAGTCCTGTGGCCACTGCTGACTTTTCCAAATTTGCTGGCATACTGAGTGCAGCACTTTCACAGCATCATCTTTCAGGATTTGAAATAGCTCAACTGGAATTCCATCACCTCCACTAGCTTTGTTCGTAGTGATGCTTTCTAAGGCCCACTTGACTTCACATTCCAGGATGTCTGGCTCTAGGTGAGTGATCACACCATCATGATTATCTCGGTTGTGAATATCTTTTTTGTACAGTTCTTCTGTGTATTCTTGCCACCTCTTCTTAATATTTTCTGCTTCTGTTAGGTCCATACCATTTCTATCATTATCGAGCCCATCTTTGCATGAAATGTTCCCTTGGTATCTCTAATTTTCTTGAAGAGATCTCTAGTCTTTCCCATTCTGTTGTTTTCCTCTCTTTCTTTGCATTGTTTGCTGAGGAAGGCTTTCTTCATTTTACAAAAAAGAAAAATGAGCTACAAAGAGATCATGAAAGTAGCCCAGGTCACACAGCAAGAAAGAGCAAAGCCAAGTCTAGACCATTCTTAAGGGGTTTACTATGTTGTATTACCTCTCCAGGTATACATGTGAAAAAAAATCATCCTGGCTTTTTGTTTATGACTAAGAAATAGTTGCTATGCCCCTGTGTGTGTGTGGTGTGCGTGTGCTTTAGTTGTAACTTATGTCCAGTTCTTTTGCAGCCCCTTAGACTGTAGCCAGCCAGACTCTTCTGTCCATGGGTTTTCCAAGGCAAGAATACTGACATGGGTCCCATTTCCTCTCCAGGGGAATCTTCCCAGCCCAGAGATAAAACCTGCGTCTCCTGCGTTGGCAGACAAATTCTTTAGTTCTGAACCACCAAGGAAGCCCTGTTTGTGTGCATAACTGCCATTAAATGTTTTTTGAAACGAGTTTGCACTGGGGTGAGCTAATGGAAAATTACTGGAGGACATGTTGGAAAGCTCAGTCAATGTGATTAGGTCATCTGTGTTTGTAATTAGTGTTTACCAAACTTAGACTCCTATCCAACCACAAAGATGCATCTTCCTTGATTATTATATCTCACAGGAATGGCTCCTAGGTCTTTGAGAAAGACATTGTTAGGACTGTAAAACTAGCAAGAGACTGGAAGAAGATTTGTATCTTAAAGGAAAGGAGAAAGAGTGTATGATTGCAAATGTTCTAAAGTAAATGTTCTAAGAAAAGGGATCTCAAAGGTCTAGATTCAGAAAGAAAACTGTTGAAAGCTTAGTGAGGCTGAGGAGAACATTAGATTGTCTTGGATCAAACATAGACAGAATATTTGGGCTAAACAGATTCTGTTTGACTGTTTTCTTATGATTCATATAACATGTATTGAGTTATGTTTATATATTTTAGCAATCATTGAATGCATATTCAGCTATATAGTTTAAAGAAACATATTCTCATTGTCATGTGAGGAATTTTTGGAATGAAAGGAGTTGTTAGAGCTCCAGTGGCTCTCAAGATAGTATGCAGTTACTGATGTGACAAAACCATTAGATATACTGAATGTGAACTTTCAGAACTAGAGAGTAATATTGATTTAATCTAAGAGGTTCAGGTAGGCAACCTCATATGGGACTTCAGGAGGAAACAAATGGCAATAATGACTACCCATTGCTAAACTTCCTCAAGCAGGGCTAAAAAAGGGCAGGACCAGAAGGCTGGGAAACGTGGGGTCCAAAAGACCCATGAACCTGACTATATTTCATAACAAGACATATTTGCCTTTGCTCAGAGTCCTGAAATAAATTTTCAGTATGATCCAAACACTTTCTTGGTGCATCTGACATGAGTTCACTATAGCTACAAACAAAAGTTTCACAAACTCTCAGTAGAAATGAAATCACAGTTTCAAAACATACAGATTTTGATGACTATAGCATATACTTTACATCTTTATGATTGTTTTTAGAATTGTAAACCTTAGAGTATTCCTAAATTATCCCGATCTTATCCTATCAAGTTTGCTCTATTTCAAGATAAACTGGTTTGAGAATAAACTAAGACCATAAAATAAAACCATCATCCTGGCATTTTGGAAATGTATATACACTTTTAAAGATAAGCTTAAGTTTTTGCATATTGCATCAAATTCCAGGACTAGTGATTCCTTGAAGTCAGATTAATTTGTCTCCCTGAAAATGAATTGGTTTTCATGAAGCTATTTAAATTTATTGAGTTACTATTATCATCCTAAACCCAAATAAAATTTGAGGAGTATTGGGCCTGGACATAACTCTGCAATTCTCAATAATATTTGCATCTGTAAGTGTCAGATCCCCCTTCTGCAGGGGATCTTCCCAAATCAGGGATGGAACCTGCATCTCCCTCATTGGCAGTTGTATTCTTTACCACCAAGCCAACTGAGAAGCCCCAATTAATCCATACCTCATTGTATTTCAAACTGTAACATGTTTCTTGACCCAGCTGCTGGAGGCACATTAGCTGTTGAAAAAGAGTTATTTTTCTCTTAATCCTCACCAACTGAACTATTGGAACTCTGGTACTCTCTGAACTGATAGTGCAGGACCCCGAGGGTCTCTCAAAACCTACCATTTATTTTCATTTTCCACAAGTTTCTGCTATTGAGGTGTTTACTTGATGACCCATTTGCTCCATATGTAACTTGGAGACATGTTACTGAAGTTCAGCCTTTGTACCCAGGTGCCAGATTAAATCTCAGAGACAGTTTTGGGTGACATAGAACTAAAGCTATTTAGCTTTATTGCTTTCCCAGGCAAAGAAGGCCACAGTGGGCTAATGCCCTCAAGACCATGTGTCCTGCTCATAAAGGGGTAGTGAGGAGTCTCAAAATGTTCAAGGAACAGAGCATGATCAGCTCCTAGACATTCTTCTGATTGGTTAGTGGTGACATAATTGGGAGTCAGCATCCTCAACCAGCTGGTTGAGTCTCCAGCTGGTCTAGGGTCTACACCCTTGTGGGCCACAGACAGTTAACTTCTTCCACCTGGTACAGGCTTAAGTGTCTGCAAAACAGCTCAAAGAACATGGCTCAGAATACTATCTGTAATCATTGAGGAAGAACTAAAGAGCCTTAACTTGGTTTAATGGCTAAATTATTATTATTTTGTCTCAGTTGACTGTTTTCCTTTCTTTCTTCATTTCTTCACTTCTCTGATTAAATTTATTCTCATTAAATAAATCAAATTTATTATTATTATTAAATTTATTCTTATGAATGTTTTTCTACAGATAAAAGGCAGGCAGAGGATATGGCTAGGAGTCTTTCCTGGGAAGGCCTCACAGGATCCTGATTGCTTACAGACTGATGCTACTACTAGGAAAATTTACATATCACTCTCGCATCAGGCTGTTGCCAACACCACTGTTCAGGGTCTCCAGGCCACAGCAAAATGTTTCCTCCAGTCCAACAGCAGGATCTCAAAACTGAATCTTACTGCCATAAGACCTGAGCTCTCTGTTGAGGTTGGACCATATTCCTTGGAGAATGAGTGGATCTAACTAAGTCATCTAGCAGTCAGTCTCCAAATGTCCAGGTGTCTTTCCTTTTAATTAAGCAGCTTAAGCAAGTATCCCACCATGCCAGCCTTTCAGACATAAAACAAACAACAGTTGAGATGGCTGAAGCTAAGCCATGCTGGGGACCCCAGAACAAAACAATATTGCTCCTTAAAATGTGCATATACTTGGAACACAATAATCACTTCATATGTACTCTGGAAAAGCAGAATTCTGACAACAGGATAAGCAAAAAATAAACATCAACAAAAGGTTGGCCTTTAAATTTCCCTACTGATTAACTTTGTTTTTCTAGCTTTGTTTAATGGTCACATATCTTTGTGAATTTTGGATCTTTTAAAATCTTTTACCAGCATTCTCATTATTATTGTTATCCTTTTGACTGTAAGCTTCATGGGGTTAAGGTTCTCTATTTGTTTAACTTTAAATCTCAAATCATATGCTAATATATTGCATATAGACACTCTAACTAAGTGGTAAGTTTTTGAGGTGAAATTTTATTTTGGCTTTGAAGGTTTTAGACATCTTATAACTGATTTAAATAAGAACTAAGTCATATAAACCAGGATAAATCAAACATTTTCCTTCTTATCTATTGAATTCTTTCTCCTTGCAAATGTTTATGTATTTGCCTCATGTTAAATTCAATCTTAAAATCAGTACATTCTGCCTAACCAATAATTTCTTGAAACATAACTGAAAGTAAATATTCTCCTCAGCAAATGACCCATCCCCTCCTTAGAGTGTCTACTCTTTATCATTTCTCAGTGGATTGCTAGAATTTCCATGAAGAGATTAAATGAAACAATATTCAATATTCAGTTTAATCAACTTTAGTTTTTTTAATTGGAGGAGATTAAAATAGCTGGTAAAACATGAGCATATTTATGTATTTATTTCCAATATTATTGTTTTAATTATCTATATTGAGAATTAGCCTGGTTTAAAATTAGCAAGGATATAAGATTTCAGATATCCAGTTCTCATCTCTGAATAAGTAATCCTTGTTTAGTTCTCTAGGGGAGGGAAAAACTTTTCTTCCTCTACTCACCTGAGGCTTCAAGCATCCAACTGATAACAGAGATTAACAGCAAAAACATAACAAATTAAAGAAAACAAAAAACAGACTTAGTCACAAACTTCAAGGGAAGAAAAAAAATATTTTCCTTCTATTGATCTCAAATCATATGCTAATATATTGCATATAGACACTCTAACTAAGTGGTAAGTTTTTGAGGTGAAATTTTATTTTGGCTTTGAAGGTTTTAGACATCTTATAACTGATTTAAATAAGAACTAAGTCATATAAACCAGGATAAATCAAACATTTTCCTTCTTATCTATTGAATTCTTTCTCCTTGCAAATGTTTATGTATTTGCCTCATGTTAAATTCAATCTTAAAATCAGTACATTCTGCCTAACCAATAATTTCTTGAAACATAACTGAAAGTAAATATTCTCCTCAGCAAATGACCCATCCCCTCCTTAGAGTGTCTACTCTTTATCATTTCTCAGTGGATTGCTAGAATTTCCATGAAGAGATTAAATGAAACAATATTCAATATTCAGTTTAATCAACTTTAGTTTTTTTAATTGGAGGAGATTAAAATAGCTGGTAAAACATGAGCATATTTATGTATTTATTTCCAATATTATTGTTTTAATTATCTATATTGAGAATTAGCCTGGTTTAAAATTAGCAAGGATATAAGATTTCAGATATCCAGTTCTCATCTCTGAATAAGTAATCCTTGTTTAGTTTTCTAGGGGAGGGAAAAACTTTTCTTCCTCTACTCACCTGAGGCTTCAAGCATCCAACTGATAACAGAGATTAACAGCAAAAACATAACAAATTAAAGAAAACAAAAAACAGACTTAGTCACAAACTTCAAGGGAAGAAAAAAAATATTTTCCTTCTATTGTTGTAGATTCCCAGCTGGTTGGCTGGGACCCTTATAAGAAAAAAAAATTAAGAAAAAAAAACCTAGAAGTTGATTGAAATGTTTATGTGTACATCACATATATACACGGGGATAATTCAGGGATGAATAACAAATAATTGCCTAGAACTTGTGCTTAAATGCCATCTTCACCCAAAACAGAAGAAGGGTAAGAGGAAGGCAAGTTATAAGAAGGTGGCCAGAAAAAGTACAGTAAACAAAGGTCAGGTTTGTTTTGCAAATTTAAATTGATACCTTCTCCAGTGATAAGAGGCTCTTGTGATTAAGAGTCATCCCACTCTTGATGATACAGAGATGTGACTCAAGGAGGATTTTAGGATTTATATGCCATCCAACCAGTGTGGAGAAGAAGCTAGACACAGGAAAAAGGATTAGGGGCTGCTGGGAGGGGAGATAGCAAGTATGGAAAGGTATGGTACAGTATGGTACATAAAGAGCGTTCAGTAAGGTTAGCTTTGCAGGTTCAAAGTCAGGGCCTTGTCCACCGATAAGAGCTGTAAAGTGTCATCTTCATATCAGAAAGAGTTGTTCAGTTGCTCAGTTGTGTCCAACTCTTTGCAACCCCATGAACTGCAGCACGCCAGGCCTCCCTGTCCTTCACCTTCTCCCAGAGCTTGCTGAAACTCGTGTCCATTGAGTCAGTGATGCCATCCAACCATTTCATCCTCTATCATCCCCTTCTCCTCCTGCTTTCAATCTTTCCCAACATCAGGGTCTTTCCTAATGAGTCGGCTCTACACATCAGGTGGCTGAAGTATTGGAGCTTCAGCTTCAGCATCAGTCCTTCCAATGAATATTCAGTACTGATTCCCTTTAGGATAGACTGGTTGGATCTCCTTGCAGTCCAAGAGACTCTCAAGAGTCTTCTCCAACACCACAGTTCAAAAGGATCAATTCTTTATGTGTCCAACTCTTTGCAACCCCATGGACTGCAGCACGCCAGGCCTCCCTGTCCTTCACCTTCTCCCAGAGCTTGCTGAAACTCGTGTCCATTGAGTCAGTGATGCCATCCAACCATTTCATCCTCTATCATCCCCTTCTCCTCCTGCTTTCAATCTTTCCCAACATCAGGGTCTTTCCTAATGAGTCGGCTCTACACATCAGGTGGCTGAAGTATTGGAGCTTCAGCTTCAGCATCAGTCCTTCCAATGAATATTCAGTACTGATTCCCTTTAGGATAGACTGGTTGGATCTCCTTGCAGTCCAAGAGACTCTCAAGAGTCTTCTCCAACACCACAGTTCAAAAGGATCAATTCTTTGGTTCTCAGCTTTCTTTATGGTCCAACTCTCACATCCATTCATGACTACTGGAAATACCATAATTTTGACTGTAAAGACCTTTGTTGGCAAAGTAATGTCTCTGCTTTTTAATATACTGTTGACATCTTAACAAATAAAAATCTTCTTTTATAAGTGTAAATTTCCTTTAAAAAATATATGCTTTGTTTTTAGAGCTTTTCCTACATCTGCTGTTTCTCAGTTGCTTTCAACTATAATCCTTATGCCAAAGTGGTGTATTTGGGGGTGGCATATTCTGTTCCTCTAGTTTTCTTTCCTCTATGGGCAACTAGCATTTTAGAGCTACTGTCTTGGAAGGTCAGCTGTTTGTTTGGACAGGGCTTCCCAGCATGGCGTTTCTCAGTATTGTTATATTCAGTATCTGATTTCAGGTGTCTGTTCTTTAATTATTTATGACCACCTCCTTCCAAACTGGACTGTGGGCACCAGAAAACTGACTGGAAACTGATGCCCTACAAAATGATAAAATATAGTTTAAATATCAAGACTAAAGAAAGAATAAATTAGAACAGAATGTTAAATTTTAGAAGATAAATTACCATATCAAAATATAGATCAGGATGTTGCATAATTCCTCCCAGTAAAATGGTTAACTCCTCTCCGTCAGGGACTATTATACATTTCATGTTCCATCAGCATTTGGCACAGCACCTACATGTAATTGATGCTCAATAAATACTGATGGTTCATTTTATTTCATTTATTTGTGAAAAAGCAAAGCAGAAAAAAAAATTGTGCCTTACATATCATGAAAACAGTTTCTTTTTTATTGATGAGAGCCTGCCGGAATGAGAACTCTGACACAATTGTAAAGAGTTAGGGAACTGACCCGCTCTCAGATTGCTTCACTTCCTGGCCAATTTTAAACACCTGGAGGAATAAACCGCTGAAAAATCTTTGTGGTGTCTGCAGTTAAGCTTGAGTTTAGTCTCACAGCTCTCAGTGTGGACACTCATTTCCAAAATTTAATGTGAATCCTTGAGGGGTGAAATTGGCTCAAATGATACTAGCAGAGGAAAGGAACTTCAATTTAACATATATTCACTAATTATGTTATTATTATTCTTAATTGTTTCAAAACATAAAAGATGAAAAGCTAAAACATAATTTTAATTGGCAAAGGAATTTCATACTAGGAAGGCACCTCTTGATTAGCAGCTGTGTAGGCAGGGGGAGGGTTGGGGATATGGAAATTTGGCTGAGAATTCACACGGAAAAGTGCTCAGTGTGCTTCAAAATAGCTCAATCAGTTCTCAGCGTGCTGTGAAAGCGCTCAACTGGTGCTCAACTTCCCGCATATTTAAATAAGTTGAGAGCTTACTTTTAAAAAGTGCTCAATCGGGAGTGCTCAAGTTGTGGGGCCTATTAGTTGAATGCTAATTAACTTCTTTCCTATGGTTCAGTTCTCTTAAGCAGAGGGACGCTTTTGCTGTTCACGTTTCCAGGTTGAACCTGGACTTTGCCGGATACACTGAGAGATCTGCATTTCTTGTGGAGGAGGCAAGCATCCAGCCAACCATTCCCATGGCTTTCTTTGGCTCAGTTTCATTGTCTCTCTCTGCCTCTCTCATGTGTTCACATTACCCTCCTCACTATTTCTGGCTTTATTGTCTTGCTTTGAAGTCATTTTGAAAAGACTAAATAGAAGAGCTTGCTGTTTTATTTGATCTGATATCTTTTTATTCCTGATGCATGGGTTGGTTTTTCCCAAGGGCCTTTTCAATCATTTTGATATCATTTGCTCCTCAGAAATGGTTTTGAGCATTAAGTTAAAGAAATTGTGTAGTTCCATAATGTCCACTTTTAATTTGATTTAGTCATTAGTGTATTATTTTTGAAGTAGGAAAGATGAGTCCTATAATATGTCCCATACAAAATCAACAACTCCATTTCATAATTTGCTTAAAATCAAACTTGAGCTATATATGTTAAGAATCTACTTTGGGGGAAAAAAGATACTATATTTCACTACTGCTATCAGTTCAGATCAGTTCAGTTGCTCAGTCATGTCCGACTCCTTGTGACCCCATGAATCGCAGCACGCCAGGCCTCCCTGTCCATCACCATCTCCCGGAGTTCACTCAGACTCACGTTCAGCGAGTCCGTGATGCCATCCAGCCATCTCATCCTCTGTCGTCCCCTTCTCCTCCTGCCCCCAATCCCTCCCAGCATCAGAGTCTTTTCCAATGAGTCAACTCTTCACATGAGGTGACCAAAGTACTGGAGTTTCAGCTTTAGCATCATTCCTTCCAGAGAAATCCCAGGGTTGATCTCCTTCAGAATGGACTGGTTGGATCTCCTTGCAGTCCAAGGGACTCTCAAGAGTCTTCTCCAACACCACACTTCAAAAGCATCAATTCTTCGGCGATCAGCCTTCTTCACAGTCCAACTCTCACATCCATACATGACCACAGGAAAAACCATAGCCTTGACTAGACGGACCTTAGTCGGCAAAGTAATGTCTCTGCTTTTGAAAATGCTATCTAGGTTGGACATAACTTTTCTTCCAAGGAGTAAGCGTCTTCTAATTTCATGGCTGCAGTCACCATCAGCAGTGATTTTGGAGCCCAAAAAAATAAAGTCTGGCACTGTTTCCACTGTTTCCCCATCTATTTCCCATGAAGTGATGGGACCAGATGCCATGATCTTCGTTTTCTGAATGTTGAGCTTTAAGCCAACTTTTTCACTCTCCTCTTTCACTTTCATCAAGAGGCCTTTTAGCTCCTCTTCACTTTCTGCCATAAGGGTGGTGTCATCTGCATATCTGAGGTTATTGATATTTCTCCCAGCAATCTTGATTCCAGCTTGTGTTTCTTCCAGTCCAGCGTTTCTCATGATGTACTCTGCATATAAGTTAAATAAGCAGGGTGACAATATACAGCCTTGACGCACTCCTTTTCCTATTTGGAACCAGTCTGTTGTTCCATGTCCAGTCCTAACTGTTGCTTCCTGACCTGCATACAGATTTCTCAAGAGGCAGGTTAGGTGGTCTGGTATTCCCATCTCTTTCAGAATTTTCCACAGTTTATTGTGATCCACACAGTCAAAGGCTTTGGCATAGTCAATTAAGCAGAAGTAGATGTTTTTTTGGAACTCTCTTGCTTTTTCCATGATCCAGCGGATGTTGGCAATTTGATCTCTGGTTCCTCTGCCTTTTCTAAAGCCAGCTTGAACATCAGGGAGTTCACGGTTCACGTATTGCTGAAGCCTGGCTTGGAGGATTTTGAGCATTACTTTACTAGCATGTGAGATGAATGCAATTGTGCAGTAGTTGGAGCATTTTTTTGCATTGCCTTTCTTTGGAATTGGAATGAAAACAGACCTTTTCCAGTTTAGATAAAGATTTAAATGGAATTTTGTTTTCTGTGATGATTTCAAAATCTCATAGGATGATGCATTGATGTGTGAGTGCAGTTTTTAAAACACATTCAAATGATGTCATGTATTCTCTTTGCAAGTACTTCTTTATGCATTTTTTAAAAAACTTTTGGAGTATATATATTTATGTGGTAACTGTTACCAAACCCAAACTTGTGTTCACTTTCCCATAGGCAGTAAAAAACCAATCCACTGACATTTTAAGGTGCGTAAAATAACTTTTAACTAGCATCTAATGCAGGGTTAATGGATTAACCTCCTAACTCATCTCCCAGCCAACCTCACCACAAGGCAAAAAGTGCCTTTCCATCTATAAATGTCATTGGAAAGGTCATGGGTTTTGGTGGAGATATCAAGACTTCTTAGGCTGAACCCATTGAAAATGTGCGTCATCTAACTCCAAGGTTCTCCAAGCAACCTTCTACTTTAACTGGCTTCAATATTGGGCTACCTGGAGAAAGTAGCTTGGAGAAAGACTCAGGTGGTCAAGTGAATACATTGCTAGAAAATGTTATTCAATATACATTTTATGTCAATCATAACTCAATTAAAAAAGAAAGAAAATATGTTAGCTACTCATATTCCCATATGTATGAAAAGGATATGAATCTCACTGGAAATTAATACAATTGCATCAGGACATTCTATCCCAGTCAGAATTTTGCTGATGTGATTCTGCATGAGTGATGGGATAGTGCCCAGTGTTATAATAACCACTTCCTGAGTCTGCAGTGCTAAAGATCTGACCTTGGATGGTGATGAATTCACTAAGGTAATGACTATCACACCTTGAAGCCACTTGAGAAACTTGCTGGATGTCAAAATCACATTTACAGTTTTTCTCTTTGAATTTCTATTGAATGTATGTGATGTTTTCACAGTAATGCCATGCTCAATTTTGTGAGCATAATGAACATTATTTTTTTAAACCATTATTACCCTGGTATTCAAAACTATAACACTAAGGCAATACAATGAAAATCAACTATTGATATTTTTAGTAACCTGGGGTTGCTTATAATGATAATAGCCAATTAGGATTATCTCTTTTATAAAACAAAATGAAGGAATTTGGGTAACAGAGCTTTCTTCACAAATTCTGCCCGGTGGCTATAAGAGGCAGCAACATGTTATTGCTTTGCTCTAAAATGAAGATAGAAATGTATGCCCTGTTGCCCCTCACTGTTTGGCATATTGGAACTTGTTTATTAAATTACCCTTTACAGAGTTTCACCATGTTCTCTATCTCTGAATATGAAAGCTAATTCAGCTTTCTTATCTTTTTGATAGAAAAAAATGATATCTAGAATTGGAGTTTACTATGCAATCATACTTTCAAGTGATGTATTTATTTTAATAAACCAAGAAGGTATTTAGGTGGTTTGTGTCAATTTTAAACAATTATCTTTTTTGTTTTACTTGACCCAGTTAATGATTTGCAAACAGATATGATTCAACAAAACATTAGTTAAGATGTTTAGTGAAATCTTAAAACAACTGCTTTTAATATTCCTGAACAATAGGAGGTTCCAGGTTCAACCTCTTGTGAGGTGTGTGGGGCTTGTTTGCAATCAGCTCTGACATTTTCAGAAATTTCCACTACAAAAGAGTTCTATTTTGAAAACACTTATTAGAGAGCAGTTGAATGTGTGTCCTTCATTGAGCACTACTTCATTTTGCTGTTGTTTTTGTAATTTTTAATTGTTGACCAAGATTAAGAAATGCTTGAGATCCATCAGGCTGTGTTATTTGATTGCTCTAGAAGATACATACACATATATATGTATACTTTTTAATATTGTATATTCAAATTAAGATTGTTAACATCTTATTAATATGCAAATCCTTGTTATGACAATGCTTTTCCTCCACTGTATGAACTACTTTTCAGCTGAAAATTAATAAAGGCTCTCAGTTGGTCTAAAGTTTTCATCAGTATGAGCAGATGTTACTATTGTTTGTTTGGCTGGAGCATTTACTTTGAAAAATACCATCTGAGTTTGAAAATAAACTAAGCCCTAGTTTTGTACAATAGTATCAGGAAAATATTTTTTGTTTTGTTTTGAGTTCAGTGGTAGCCCAACGGTAGTTATCTGATCATTTTTAGGGTGTGATTTTCAGAAAGAAGTCATGCTTGATTTTTTTCCTTTCGATGTCCAGTCAACAATAACAATAGCAAACCCTGTGTTAAATGGGGGTCAAATGACAGTGCATCTGTAACAGTACTCTTTAAAACTAAGTAGTATGCTAAAATTTTAACCATTTTATCTGTTTTATAAAAAACTGAATCACTGTTCAAACTAATTACAAGTTCTTTTCAGCATCATAATACACTTGTAGGTAGATAGTGTTATTATCCCCATTTTATAGATGAAGAAGGTAAGGTACAAGAAGACAAATAGCCTTGCAAAGGTCATGCTGTATATTATAACCCAGGCAATCTGCCTCCATATTTTGTGCTTATACCTGCCTTAATATGCACTGTTAAAAATCCCAGATGTTTTCATTATTTCCCTCTGAATGCTAGCCCCTAGATTTTTATGAGTAAGTCCTTGCCTTAATGGTAAGAACGTACACTTTCCAACAGTAGTCTTGTTATTCTCTGACCAAAAATGTAGTCAGAGTTTCTGAGGGACACACATCCAAAAGGAAACAAGGAGAAAGAAAGAAAGGCCAACAGGTTAGCTAAGTGTCACCAGTCCTGAAATGGGATGAAAAAATCATAATAGCCAACTTATTTCATTTAATCTTAAGGTTAGATTTTTCAATGGAAAACAATCGTTTAAAGATCTTAACATATGGAGTAAATACTGATTCAATAGTCTAGTTTGTCTTATGCATAGTAGAATAAGTTATTTGAATAGATCATGCATAAAGTTGCATATCATTATAAATGCAACACAAATGGAATTCTAAAGGAGAAAATATAGAAGAGTCTGCCACTGAAGAAAATATACTTGCTTAAAGATAATTTTATTGTTCCATATTCAGCTATCGGAGAAGGCAATGGCACCCCACTCCAGTACTCTTGCCTGGAAAATCCCATGGACGGAGGAGCCTGGTAGGCTGCGGTCCATGGGGTCGCGAAGAGTTGGACACGACTGAGCGACTTCACTTTCACTTTTCACTTTCTTGCATTGGAGAAGGAAATGGCAACCCACTCCAGTGTTCTTGCCTGGAGAATCCCAGGGACGGGGGAGCCTGGTGGGCTGCCGTCTCTGGGGTCGCACAGAGTCGGACACGACTGAAGTGACTTAGCAGCAGCAATCAGCTATCAGTAAAATACTAAATGAGTAAGACTTCATTAAATTTGTAAGGTAATTCTATACACAGACCAAGACCTCTGGGAGGTTAAAGAACCAGTGATTTCCAGGGTATAGAATACCATATGAATTTTAAAAGCAAAGTAGCTGCTTTTATAACACCAAAAATAGTAAAGCCTTTAAAATGGAGAGACAGATTGATAAATAGATAAAGGATGGTATGTCCTCCTCATTTGGATAGTTTATAATCTAAGGCTGCTGATTATGACAGGGAAAAATTAATATAAAAGTATAAATACATGCACAGAAAATACATGTGTAACTGTTTAAAATCTCAGACTACATGCAGTTATTTCAAATTCTGAGTGGTGAGACCTGGCTTATAAATGTTGCCATCACTGCCAGTTGATGTTTGGCAAAGTCATGCTTAACCCTGCTAAAGTTTCCATAGGAAATCAGTATTTTGCAATTTGTTCATCTTAGGCAGGTAGTTATAGCAAAACTCAAGCCTGATTTATTTGCCCCTTGATCTCATTAAAGAAGGGGGAACAAAAATTAAATGCAAAATAAAATAAACATTCAAATTATTGGAAACAGTTTTATACACATTATGATCATTACTATGCAGAATTATGCTTTGCCCTTGAGAGATTTGCATCTTACATTGAGCAAACTGTCAATTTATAAGACTGCTGCTTGAGCTGACATAGATACACGGCAGGCACTTTGTCCTTTAGGCCTAGAAGGAATCATGGAACTGCTCTGTCAGTATCATTCATGCAGTTGACAAATAATGTCAAACCTGTTTAGCGGAACAAGTAAACAGAGTAAAGAGGATTTCGTGATAGAAAGAAATAGTAAATAGATGCACAGATGAGGCTAGGATAAGGTTTGAGATGCCCGTGAGATATGCAATATAAGCTATCTTGATCTATTTTGTATATTAATTAATAGCTATGAAATGTACTTGAAACAAACTTTTCATCTCTAGGAGACAGAAAATATGAGGTTGTTTTAATGATATCATCTCTACTAGACCACCTCACCTGCCTCTTGAGAATCCTATATGCAGGTCAGGAAGCAACAGTTAGAACAGGACATGGAACAACAGACGGGTTCCAAATAGGAAAAGGAGTACATCAAGGTGGTATATTGTAACCCTGCTTATTTAACTTATATGCAGAGAACATCATGAGAAATGCTGGGCTGGAAGAAGCACAAGCTGGAATCGAGATTGCCAGGAGAAATATCAATAACCTCAGATGTGCAGATGACACCACCCTTATGGCAGAAAGTGAAGAGGAGCTAAAAAGCCTCTTGATGAAATTGAAAGAGGAGAGTGAAAAAGCTGGCTAAAAGCTCAACATTCAGAAAACGAAGATCATGGCATCTGGTCCCATCACTTCATGGGAAATAGATGGGGAAACTGTGGAAACAGTGTCAGGCTTTATTTTTTGGGGCTCCAACATCATGGCAGATGGTGATTGCAGCCATGAAATAAAACCGAACTGAATATTTTATCATGAAACAAAAACATATGGGACCACAAAGACTTACTCTACTTTATATTTATCTACCTAAAGAGTAAAACACAAATTTAATATAATTAGAAAATTAAGTGATTTTTCTGAAACCATTCACCTACTTCATAATTCACAGAAAGTTACCCTTTTGATAATGAACATGAGAGTATACCAAGAATTTCTTCTTAATTTAGCATATAAAGGTATTTGTTTTGTTTCTGTACTATATTTATGGGCTTCCATGGTGGCTCAGAGGTTAAAGCGTCTGCCTCCAATGCGGGAGACCCGGGTTCGATCCCTGGGTCGGGAAGATCCCCTGGAGAAGGAAATGGCAATCCACTCCAGTATTCCTGCCTGGAGAATCCCATGGACGGAGAAGCCTAGTAGGTTACAGTCCAAGGGGTCGCAAAGAGTCGGACACAACTGAGCGACTTCACCTCACCTTCACCTCCCTATATTTATATCCTAATCCACACTCCCAACAATATTTTGCCTAGACGCAGAATGTTTATGAGAATAGTCATGTATGTGCTTGAGGAACAGGTAGCTCAGTTCAGTTCAGTCGCTCAGTTGTGTCCGACTCTTTGCAACCCCATGAATCACAGCACGCCAGGCCTCCCTGTCCATCACCATCTCCAAAGTTCACTCAGACTCACATACATCGAGTCAGTGATGCCATCCAGCCATCTCATCCTCTGTCGTCCCCTTCTCCTCCTGCCTCCAATCCCTCCCAGCATCAGAGTCTTTTCCAATGAGTCAACTCTTCTCATGTGGTGGCCGAAGTATTGGAGTTTCAGCTTTAGCATCATTCCTTCCAAAGAACACCCAGGACTGATCTCCTTCAGAATGGACTGGTTGGATCTCCTTGCAGTCCAAGGGATTCTAAAAAAAAAAACACTGAATAAAAAAAAAAAAAAAAGACTTCTCTAACACCACAGTTCAAAAGCATCAATTCTTCAGCGCTCAGCTTTCTTCACAGTCCAACTCTCACATCCATACATGACTACTGGAAAAACCATAGCCTTGACTAGACAGACTTGGTCGGCAAAGTAATGTCTCTTTTGAATATGCTTTTGAATATGCTATCTAGGTTGGTCATAACTTTTCTTCCAAGAAGTAAGTGTCTTTTAATTTCATGGCTGTAATTGCCATCTGCCGTGATTTTGGAGCCCCCAAAAATAAAGTCTGACACTGTTTCCAGTGTTTCCCCATCTATTTCCCATGAAGTGATGGGACCAGATGCCATAATCTTAGTTTTTTGAATGTTGAACTTTAAGACAACTTTTTCACTCTCCTCTTTCACTTTCATCAAGAGGCTTTTTAGTTCCGCTTCTTCACTTTCTGCCATAAAGGTGATGTCATCTGCATATCTGAGGTTATTGATATTTTTCCTGGCAATCTTGATTTCAGCTTGTGCTTCTTCCAGCCCAGCGTTTCTCACGATGTCCTCTGCATAGAAGTTAAATAAGCAGGGTGACAATATACTGCCTTGAGGTACTCCTTTTCCTATTTGGAACCAGTCTATTGTTCCATGTCAGGTAAGATGAACTCAAAACTGGAAAAACATTGACAGTGGATTAACAGTGGTGTCCATGAACACTTGCAAGAAAGGTAAGATAGAGGGAAATAAAAGGTATATATCCTTTTTGGAAAAGGCATCTAAGCTCAGGGGAGTCAGGTTACTAATGTAAAAATCACATGGTTAGTAAATGAATGAACACCACTTCAAATCATATCTCACCGCACGCACACACACACACACACACACCCCTAATTTGTGCCTGACATCATCCATAGCGTTGAGGATACTATGGTAGTAAAGAAGCGAGATAGACTTAATTCTTTCTTTTATTTTATAATGTATGATAGCAGATATAAATATAGTAACAAAAATTTGGATATTAGCAAATGTTCTAATGAAATGAAATAATGGGGAATTTCTTTCCAAGAAGCTTATTTGTTTTTTACCTGGGCTTCCCTGGTGACTCAGACAGTAGAAAAATCTGCCTGCAATGCAGGAGACCCAGGTTGAATCTCTGGATCAGAAAGATCCCCTGGAGAAAGGAATGGCAACCCACTCTAGTGGACAGAGGAGCCTGGCGGGGTACAATCATAAGGTCACGAAGAGTTGTACCTAATATGTATCACAATATCCTATAGTGTTCCTCTTTGCTATTAAGAACATTTTCCAAAACCATTTGTTGTTGTTCAGTTGGTAAGTCATGTCCAGCTCTTTGCAACCCCATGGACTGCAGCACACCAGGTTCCTCTGTCCTCCACAGGCTTCTGGAGTTTGCTCAAATTAATGTCTATTGAATAAGTGGTACTATCTAACCGTCTCATTCTCTGCTGCCCCCTTCTTCTTTTGCTTTTTATCTTTCCCAGCATCAGGGCCTTTTCCAATGAGTCAGCTCCTTCGTATCAGGTGGCCAAAGTATTGGAGCTTCAGCTTCAGCATCAATCCTTCCAATGAATATTCAGGGTTGATTTCCTTTAGGATTGACCAATTTGATCTCCTTGTGTGAGTGCTAACTCGCTTCAGTCATGTCTGACTCTTTGCAGTCCTATGGACTGTAGCCTGCCAGTCCCCTCTGTCCATTGGATTCTCCAGGCAAGAATACTGGAGTGGGTTGCCATTCCTTTCTCCAGGAGATCTCCCCAGCCCAGGAATTGAACCTGTGTCTCTTATGTCTCCTGCATCAGCAGGTGGATTCTTGACCACTAGTGCCACCTGACCTCCTTACTGCCCTTTAATTTATTGCTCTGTAGTCAGATTTCCTAGACTCTACACACATTTTGTGTGTGACCTTGAGCCTGTCTGAGCTTCAGTTTCCTCACTGGCAAACTAGAGTTATTAGCAATTGTTGGGAGCCAGTGTGAGGAATCCCGCCCGTGACAAGGTCATGCGGTAGGAAGCCTGGCAAACGCAAGGTCGTGTTCAGGTTTCAGGGGGAATTTCCCGAGCATCCACCCCCCAAAAAATAAAAATCTGCCGGCCTTTGTACTCTGCTTTTCCACTCTTCTGATATTCTCTGGAAAAGTCAATTCAAGGCTTTAGTCTTCTGCATTTGAAAGGGATGTTTCAGGTAAACGCCCTCTGATAACTCTCTAGCTTGCTTGCCTAACAGGTTCCCCAGACCTCTTAACAGCTTGTGAACTGCTTACAGCCCCCAACCAGGAGAGGCACAAAGTTTAAAGCATCTTAAAGAAACAGAGCCTTTTCTAAGGAGTTAAAAATTACATTGGTGAAGGTTTTCACTGTTGACTCAATGACTGCTGCCAGACCTCCATATTCTTTATCTTTTAGGCACCTGGGAGGATGTTAATCAATGTAAATGGGATATGGGAAAAGATAGATAGTAGTTTTGATGTTAGCAACACTAGACTTTTGAGTTAATTACTTTTCTTTGTTGTATATCACTGCACTCCTCTTGTGTCCTTGCTATGTAAGAATGTAACTTTATTTAGTGCTTTCTGAGAGTGGCACCAGACTTTGGGAAGATTAACACAAATAAGTCTTCTGGTTGACAAACCCTTATCAGGAAAAAGGTTATAAAATGTTAATTGGCCCTTTTGGCTAGGAGACATGTAAATCACCTAAGACTTGTGTATACAATTAGGTATGCAGAGAGAAAAACCTGGTTTTGATAAGCGTCAGGGCTGCTGACGCTGCATAATTTTGTATTACCCATTGATCTCTATGTACAATCAAGGGTATAAAAGGAGATTCTAGACAATAGAGGATGGGATCAGTAGCTGGACTGATTTCCCCCATGTCTCCTCTTCCTACTTTAATTTCAGGCTGAATTCCCATCTGGAGCGGGCGGCTCATCCTGTCTACTTACCTGCCCTGGCTTTTAAGTTCTGTGAGAGAGAGAGCCTAAGGCGGGGCACTCTCCAAGATTCAAACGGGCGCCAGTTGCCCAACGTAGATGATGCAAACTTCTTGTCTGAAGTTTTATTAGTTTAGCTCATAAACCAAGTTATTCAGCCTCTTTTCTCCACTTCTTAATTTTCCTACTACACTATCTCCTCCTAATCTAATCTCATCTAATCTTATATTAATAAATAAATAAATAAATTTTCCTCGCCGACGCCGTCCACCCTTCGAATCACCCTGGATCCACCGGGGCTGGACCCCGGCAAGCAATACTTACCAACATCTTATAATTATAAAAGGAATAAATCATTAAATCTATGTAAAACAGAAAATAATGTCTGCTACTTAAAAACTCAAATATGCACTATTTTTGTTCTTTTCACTATGTTTGCATATGATTATTATTAATCACAGTTTAAAATACTATTAAGCCATAATAAGCTTTTGTGTTGATGGACTCTTGGTCCAATGTCAGAAACACAAGATAAATTAGAGTTTCAGTACCTCTAAGAATATCTCAAGTGAACCTATTCATTGCAACTCAAGGTTCTCTAAATTTGATATACTTGAACTCTCATGGATAACTTTTATACATCTTACTCTTATTTGCTTTCCAGTAAACACTTATTGATACATTATGCCCTTTATATTCTATTACTTATGTTCACTACTTTTAATTGAACCACTAATACTTCACATCTGTATATTCCTACATTACAATATGTCCAGCCAAAATATTTAACCAGTTAATTTCCTAACCTGAAAGCTACTCTGACATGTTACTTTCAAATTGATTCATGAATCTTCACATTGGATGCTATTCTATCTACTTTCTTAATTAATTAATTACACATCTACTTACTCAGTTATCTAAGCCAGACAAGTGGGAATTGCTTTCCTTGCACACCTCATAGACTTCCCTGTTCTCCCAGTTATCTTCCTCTGTCCATCACCATTGCCATTATGCTTCTTAAGATATATGTTAGCCTTCATTTTGTTTTTTCAGCTTATTACTTTAGTTCTAAATTTACTGGTGTCACATATAGAATATGGTAAAATTTCACAAACCATTTATATGATGGGAAACCAAACATTAGGAGAAAATAGTGTTATGAAAATGGAAGTACATAAACTATGTCTGGATCCTTCTTGGGTGACCAAGTTCAATTCAGTTCAGTCGCTCAGTCATGTCCGACTCTTTGCGACCCCATGAATCACAGCACGCCAGGCCTTCCTGTTCATCACCATCTCCCGGAATTCACTCAGACTCACGTCCATCGAGTCAGTGATGCCATCCAGCCATCTCATCCTCGGTTGTCCCCTTCTCCTCCTGCCCCCAATCCCTCCCAGCATCAGAGACTTTTCCAATGAGTCAACTCTTCTCATGAGGTGGTCAAAGTACTGGAGTTTCAGCTTTAGCATCATTCCTTCCAAAGAAATCCCAGGGCTGATCTCCCTCAGAATGGACTGGTTGGATCTCCTTGCAGTCCAAGGGACTCTCAAGAGTCTTCTCCAACACCACAGTTCAAAAGCATCAATTCTTCAGCACTCAGCCTTCTTCACAGTCCAACTCTCACATCCATACATGACCACAGGAAAAACCATAGCCTTGACTAGATGGACCTTAGTCGGCAAAGTAATGTGTCTGCTTTTGAATATACTATCTAGGTTGGTCATAACACGAGTACAATAATATTCTAAGTAACTGTGTACTGACTGTAAAGGGGAAAATTAAGCAGCAGATCCTTCCTCTGTAATAAAGTTGAACTATGCAGACATAAGTTATGAAACAAAAATTAAGACAAGAAAAATGTCAAGTGGGGGCTTGATGAGCTCTACCATCCCTTAATCTCTATAAGATTCCATGCTATATTTGATACAGGCAATTGACATTTGCTCAATTTTGTGGAAATGCAATAAAAATGCACCCTCATACATCTCCTCAATCCATATACTACCACTTATCTTCATGTACCTTCTGTCATGGATTCTGAAGCTACCATTACAAATATAACTGATAAATTACAAAAAAAAAAAGTCAGGACACAATGAAGATAAATATAATAGAAGTTTGAACAGCTATGTTAACTTGATGTTATATGTCTTTTCTGAGCCAAATTTTCTAATACTGGAAATAAATTTCAAAATGTTGAAATTTAAGGGTCTAAGTCAATTAACACGTTTTATTTAAATAGAGTAAAATCATGGTTTTACTGGGCTTCCCTGATAGTTCAGTTGGTCTAGATTTCCAGAGTAGATAAAATTTTATGGCTAAAATATTAGAAAATATTAGTGTACTGTTCACTTTTGTCCTGAAACCTCTTTCTACTCCTAGTGATTCTGGTATTTTAGTAAGGTCACAGAAAAAAATTGACCTCAAATATAAAATTATATCTGTGTCACATTTTGACGAATTGCTTTAGTCTCTGGAGAACTGTCTGCTTGTTTTATTTACAGAGGTTTGAACTTCTGCTGGAGAAAATGCATTTAAATTTTCCTTTTTTCCACAACCCAGGTTATATGAAATAAAGTTTAATTTCTTACTCAGATCTTTATATTGATAGGTTTCCCTTATTTCCTGCTGTCTTGTAGTTCTATTTATTTTCTATCTTTTTGGTTTCCATTGTATTTTTAATTTATTTCAATTAATAGGTATTAAAAAAAAAAGCCCCTCAGTAATGTCTGACTCTTTGCAACACCATGGACTCCTCCTGCCAGGCTCCTCTATCCATGGAATTCTCCAGGCCAGAATACTAGAGTGAGTAGCCGTTGTCTTCTCTAGGGGATCTTCCCAACCCAGGGATCAAACCCAGGTCTCCTGCATTGCAGATGGATTCTTTACTATCTGAGGCACCAGGGAAGCCCATATTAATAGGTATACAAAACTGGTTTTAGATTTAAAGCTACACATATAGTGTTTCCATTTCTTTTTTAATCTTGAGATGAAATTTATGTAAACGAGTTACGTATGAGCTCTCATGAACTAAAGATCTTTAGTTTTGTGCTGTAGCTTTCAGGCCTGCTGCAGTGGGTCCGAAATCTTGATATTCCGACAGTTGATTGAATTAAGATAGTAAGGAAATATGACCAACATGCAATTTCAAGTCCCTGACGTACTTTCATGAAAGACAAGTTGAAACCAGTGTTATTGCAGATTTGAAATAGAAAACTAACATACTGAAGATATTCTTAATGGTTTTTTTAAACAAATTATTCCTATTTTATCTGAAATATATGTGTTTAAATTATTACCCAAAAATCTATATACAATACATAGCACTGTCAAGCTAACACGTGACTGTTTATAAAAACAATAGTTTTGGCAAAATTTTGTGCCATGGAGATTTAACGGGCTTTCTATTGCATTGGACTATATCATGAATAGGCTTAGTGTTTATTACAAGTTTCAGGAAGTATTTTTTGAAGTTTATGCCTTTAACAAGGAATTTAGACAGTTGGTAAGCAATATTTGTGGTTCAATATTTAAAGCAAAATACCTACTGCTTCTTTTTTTCAAATTTGCCTACCACTGCTTGGGAGAAACTTAAATTTCTATGAGAGTCATTATAATATGGTCACCACAGGTAGATATGTACCTGTGTAGATCAGATTCATTAAAAAAAAATATCCAACTACATCAAAATGCATAAGCAGATTGAAAGAGTTATGAGGCTGAAATATGACTGTTTGTCAAATGTATATTAAGAACTGCGAAGGATCAATATGCAGGCTGAAAATTTAACATGAACTATTTCACCAACAAAAGCAGAAAACACAACTATCCTGGGTGAGAGGCAGAGGATTTAATTACAGTAGTGGCAATAGCCATAAAATTAGCATTTGTACTGGTCCTGTGTGTCCCTGGTATACATAGGGCAATGTGGAAAACTCATATAGCTACTTTTCACACCATAGGCTTGCATCATGGCTGAGGAACCTACACTTAAAGGCCCCGGTCTTTTATAATAGGCTGTAAGAAGGCATGCCATTGGCCCCAGAGAATGAATTAATCTTTGTTACATCAGTAATAAACCAATATGCCCTTTGTTACCTTTATCATCCAAGACTGTTTGCTAAATAAACATCCTTGCAAAGATAGTTTGAAGCAAAAGGACAGTGGGCATCTTGCTCGTAAGACATGCAAAATTTCAAACAAACCCATGGAGAATTGTCTCTGACAATGTGAAATTCAATTTCAACTTTTTCATTCATATCCAAGGAAAATTGATTCCCTTTGATTGAATTTAAAGTAAGAATAGATATGCATTTGAACTGTACATGAAGTAAATGTATGCTAATATTGGTTGAATCAATCTTGTATACTTTTGTTCCTTATGAGATTGTGTTATGTTAAAAAAATGTTCTCCTGCGTTAAAAGCATGTTAACATAACTGGTTTAGAACACAAGGAGGAGCTACTTAGATCAATTTATCCCACATTATGACTGCAGATTTTACTCTTAATTACCACGTCTCTCATTAATTATTTCATGAATATAACAGGGTTTGCACAAAAATTAAACATTCTACTGATATTCCCAGACTAAATATGTTCTGCTGATTCAGCTTATGTTACTGTCCTTATAGGGGAAGGAAATATGACATGGAATAGAGGATATAAACTGTACATATTAAGCGGAATTGTAAGACTTCTACTATTTTTCATGTAAATCCTAGTTGCTTCTTCAGCTAAGTTTGAACTTTTGATAAAGCTGGGTTTTTTATATTTACTATTGCATTGCACTTTCAAGTATTATATTTAATTTCTGAGTTTATAAAAAAAGCATGTGTATCATTAACTTCTATGATTTCATTTTATGGCTAAGTTTTCATTTTTATAAAACTTAAAGCCAGTATGAAGACTTTTTAAGAGCTAGTATGCCTTCTTTGACTGCTTTGAAAGTTTTCAGAGGAGTATTCTAACATCTGGATACAACTAGAGTCATCTCTGGGAAAACAATATATACATTTTGCCTCCTTTCTTTTCTTTGCATTGTATATAAGCTTTGCCCTAAATATAGTTAATTTTGTTTGAAATAACTATCTGGGAAGTTTTGTTTTTTTTTTATAACGATATTGCATATTTTTGAGTTACTCCAGGAAAACTGAGGAATTTAATATGACCAACTGGGAACAAACATAATAATGCAATACATTTCATCTAATGTGATATTAGCTTGCATCCAAATAACCAGGTTCAAATAAGCAAATAACCTCGGTCTCACCCCAAAATTTCCAATTCAGTGATGCCAGATAATTTTCATTACCTGGAGATGCTCACTGTTGAGCCAGGGACCATACTTTGGAAATCCTTGCTCAAAAAAAAAAAAAAAAATGGTGTTCGAATGATGGAAATGAAGTTGATAAAGATGAGGGCAGTAAGAAATGCATAATACTTGTTGTCCCTGGTGCTTGGACATCTGCTAAATTCTTTACATATATAAGGGCCTCTCCAGAGGCTCAACTGGTAAAGAATCCACCTGCAATGCAGGAGTCCTGGGTTTGATCCCTGCATTGGGAAGATACCCTGGAGAAGGCAACAGCTACCCACTCCAGTATTCTGGCCTGGAGAATTCCATGGACTCTATGGTCCATGGAGTCTCAAAGAGTTGGACACGACTGAGCAACTTTCACTTTACATATGTAAACTCATTATGTCTTATGATTATTTTTCCTTAGTGAGAAAATTGAAGCTTAAGGAAGTTAAATAAATGGCCCAAGATCACAACATTGAAAAGTGTAGTCTTGTGCTAAAGCCTATCTGACTTCATCTCCTTCACAGAGAGTAGAAAAAGTACTCACAGAAGAGAAATAAATTGTCACAACAGGAGGAGAAATAACTACCATCTGTGAAGGCCCATGGCTCTAAAAAGTAGATGTGAGAGAGGCATCATCACTCAGGAGAGCCAGGTACAACCTGTGGCTTCTGATAAGAGCTGGAGAGAAATTTCCTGTGTGGGATTTAGCACTTGGAACTTCACTCCTTTAATGAGGCAGAGACCCCTCAAAGTCATGAGACACTCGCAAGCAACCTGCAATTGACAAGGGGAAAGATAAACACCAAATCAGGTCAAACCAGGGTTTTTTTCATAGTTTTCATATTTATAAATAAATGGCTTCTGTTACTTAGAGTAAATAACAATATTTCTTCATCAAAATCCTGGAGACTGAAATGGCATACTCTCTGTGCTTCATGCCCAATAAAAGTCTGAAATGATGTATTTGCCAGAGTACCCATAAAAGGCACCATTAATCATCTGGTTGCAGTGACAAGGGCGAAGACAGAATATCAGGGGAAAGTGGGAACTTGGTGGATAAGTCTTAAAATCTGAACCATAAGGCCAAAACAAAAATGTCAGAGCCTCTCCTACCTTTACTTTTCTTGTTGCTCTTACAGTTATTGTAATAGCTGTTTCCCCTTCCAAGAATGCTCATTTTTCTGATTTCCACATGACTGGCTCCTTCCTGCTATTCAAATCTCAAATATTGCCACCTCAGGGGAATGCATTCCCAAGCGTCCACATCCATACCGCTTATGCACATATGTTTCAGTGTATATTTTAGTCATTTATTTGTGAATTAGCTTTCTCTCCAACCGCTATAATGAAGCTTTGTTAAAAAGGACGTTTCTGCCTTTTTTTTTTTACTGCTATACTTTTAACATATAAACTGTGTCCAGCACACATTAAGTTTTTCATATTTGCTAATTCTTTGAATAAAAGAATGAAGGGAAAGAGGAAAGAGAGGAATAAGGAAAGTACAGAAATTGCAGTACTTGAACTCTCAGTGGATTAACCACAGAATTTTCATGCCTGAAATCTGAGCTGAGTTCCTAAGCTAGCAGCTCTCCACACTCTCCCCTTTATGGTCTTCTGTCTGCAGTGATGAGCTAATGTAATGTAGTTATGTGATTATAGTCTCTTTGATTTTTACCTCCACTCCTTTTCCCTTAACGCTCAAGATAGACAAAGGGGTATACAAATGCATAATAAAGTTGAAAACTGCAAACAAATTCCCAGTTCAAAAATATGATCAATTTTTAATTAGACTGAATCACTGGAAAAATAATTCACTTAGCTCCAGAAGTATTATGAATTATGTAGGAGACACAAGACAAAATATTTTAATTCTACTTTTCCCCTTTGTCAGGAAAACTCCTTAAAAGCCCAACTGCATGTTTATATTCTTGTAATCAATTGCAAACTAATTTTATTCATGAAGTCGTATTTAAACTAATAGCGAAAAAAGTTAACTCAGTTTGGTAATATATTTGGATTTCCATTTGTTACGGAATTTAAATCAAGGGATTTGGAAATAAAGAGGGCAATTCAATTCTGATAAAAACTGAGTCAAAGATGAAAACAGCATCCTATAAGCGCTAGTGTAAACCCAGTCTTTGCATGTGTTGGGGAGGAAAGCTTTTCCTTCTTCTCTTCTAGATTCTTTGACTGGCCTAATAATTAAGTTGACATAAGACAGATTAATAGGATAAAAAAGAACTTAATTTCATACATATGGGAGCCCCATAAAAACATGAGACACAAGGGCAAGTCAGGCAGTTGAGGCTTATACATCATCCTGAACTGAATGGAATGGGGTAGGGATCTTCCAAGAGATAGAGGGTAATTGACAGGATAATAATAACAAATATTTGGTAATTAGATGTTTGCCCTGCCATACAGGTATGTCCTTCAGATAAAGGTTATCTCTGGTGATATCTCTGTCTCTCTGAGTCAGGTTAAAGAAAGGTAAGTTTTTCTTCTGCTGGATCTTGATTGCTTCAGCTCAAAATAAGCCAATGTGGCATATTTTGGAGTCACATATTATGCTCCCTTTCACATGGGTGGTACTTGAAGATGCTCTGAAGAGTGAAAAATTTGTGTGATCTTCTTAAAACAGAATTTATGTTAAAACTATATGGATTCTTGTGCATAAAGAGTTGTAATGAATCCCAAGATTATTTCTAGATTATTGAGTGTGTGTGTGAGAGAGAGACAGAGAAAACTACCAAGAAAAGAGCCATTACACATACCTAAGAAATCACATCTTTTAAGAAGTGATCGTAGATTTATAAATATTATGCTTTAGACTTATTCTATAAGTAGAATGTGTTTTGTAAAACTTGCTTAGCTACTTTGACTTTTCATTGATAAGGAGTAAGGATAATATAGAATGTTTCATTTGTGGCTTTTAACTCATTTAGTTACACTGTTAAAATATTTATTGACTATCTACCATATGCTACTCACTATTCTGGATTTTGGGAATGCTGCAAGCATTTAGTTTTCTAACTATGTAATTTTCTAAACTAAAAAGAAGATTCTTTTTAGTTCTTGGATTCTGGTCCTTGAATGTAGAATGACTGAACATATAATGAGATTGAATAGAATTGTATTCTGTAAAGCAGCGGTCCCCAACCTTTTTGGCACCAGGCACTGGTTTCATGGAAGACAATTTTTCCACGGACAGGGTTGGGGGAAATGGTTTGGGCATTATTCTCATAAGGAACACATTACCTAAGTCCCTCGCTGCACAGTTCGCAATAGGATCTGAGCTTCTATGAGAATCTAATGCTGCCCCTAATCTGACAGGAGGTGGAGCTCGGGTGGTAATGTGAGTGATGGGGAGCTGCTATAAATACAGATGAAGCTTCATCTGCTTGCTGCCTGATCATTTGCAGCTTTGCAGCCCAATTCTTAACAGGTACTGTTCCATGGCCCTGGCATTGGGGACCCTGCGTAAGGGTCTATGACATATTTCTTCAGTTTAGCATCTTATTAAAATGAAATTTGATGACTTTCAAAAATGCAGAAGAATCAAGTAGATTTTTTAAAATATAATTTTGAAAGCAACCTTAAAGAATAGAGTTATTCTAAAGAATAGAGTTATTAGAAAAGTGACTACAGGTTTGCACATTTATATTGAGACCTATCACCCACTCCAGTGTTCTTGCCTGGAGAATCCCAGGGACAGGGGAGCCTGGTGGGCTGCCGTCTATGGGGTCGCACAGAGTCAGACATGACTGAAATGACTTAGCAGCACTGGTATTATCAATGTGACAGGAAATGAAGTTTATAGGCTTCATATGGAGAAGTATTGCTAATAGCATACTTTTTATTTGCAGAAAAAAGATATAATCTATAAATGAGCTATAGATGTAATATATTTCATTCTAGAAAAAATGGCTTATGGATGGTTATATAAAGTGTAAAAGAAAGCCTTGCTCTGATACGGGGAATATATATATCCTGAAAGATCACCTGTGGAGTAATTTATGCTCATCAAATATTTTCTCTTCTCCCTACATGATACTTGAAACTTCTATGAGAAAAATTTGTACCCAGATCAAATATAATCTCAGAGCAATCCTTTTAATGTCAGAGTTTTGGAAAGGAAAATGTAATTTCTTTTGCAATTTAATGCTCATGGAAAAACAGAAACAGTGAAACTAGAAGGTCAAGACACAATACTGATCACTTCTTGAGGTGCTCCTGCTAGGACTCGCTAAGACGTGTGGGGAGAGAAGAGAGGACATTAAGAGTGCCAGCTTCGTGCTGGGAGCCATTAGCTGACTGCTCCAGGCTCTGCTACCCACAGTGGAGCAGAAATGGGGCTGGGTTGGATGCAAGGGAGGAAAGACAAAAGGCAGATTTGTTGTCTTCTCTATAAGATCCTATTTCCATTCTACTCTAGTGCTCTTTTATAAAGACGTTAAATAAGTTTCTTAACACTTTACTCTTTGTATTCTTTGCAGTCTGAAAAAAATGCAAGGCTGTTTTTATTTGAACATGAAAAATTATTTTAAAAAGCTCTAAGTGTTTATCATGTTATACTTATAAATTTAAAGTATAGCTTCCAAAAGACAAAATCCTGGGAGCTGGGTTTCTCTAAAGAGTGATTTTATGAGTTTGCTCCACTACTGAATGCATTTCTAGTACTTATAAAATGTAGCATGGTAAGTGCTCAGCACATATGTTATCTGAATGAATAGTAATTATCTTTTGTTTGTGACAAATAGTATGGAAGGATGGAAGCCATTTATGCAGAATATTGTGCAGAGTACAAAATGAGGAATGTAGTTGCTCAAGGCCCAGATACATAATTCATACTCATACATACCATTTAAAAAAAATTTTTATGGGAGTATAGTTGATTTACAATGTTGTGTTAGTTTCAGATAAACAGCAAAGTGAATCTGTTATACATATCCATATAGCCACTCTTTTTGGATTCTTTTTCTATGTAGGATGCTACAGAGTATTGAGTAGAGTTCCCTGTGCTATACAATAGATCCTTAATGGTTATCTATTTTATATACAGTAGTGTATATATATTAGTCTCAGTCTTCCAATTTATCCTTCTCCCTCCTTACCCCCAGTAACCATAAGTTTATTTTCTGTATCTGTAATTTTATTTCTGTTTTGTGGTAAGTTCAATTTTACCTTTTTTTAAACAAGATTCCACATATAAGTGATATCATATGATACTTGTCTTTCTGTGTCTCACTTCACTCAATATGACAATCTCTAGGTCCACCCATGTTGCTGCAAATGGCTTATTTCATTCTTTGTTATAGCTGAGTAATATTCCATTGTGTAATATACCACATCTTTATCCATCCTCTGTTGATGGACATTTAGCTTGGCTCCATGCCCTGGATATTGTAAATAATGCTACAATGAACAATGGTGTACAAGTATCATTTTGAATTACAGTTTTCTCTGGATACATGCCCAGGAGTGGGATAGCTGGCTTATATGGTAACTATCTTTTTAGTTTTTTAAGAAATCTCCGTACTGTTCTCCATAGTGGCTGTACCAGTTTCCATTCCTTACAACAATGTGAGAGAGTTCCCTTTTCTTCACACATTCATCAGCATTTATTCTCCACACATTCATCAACATTTATTGCTTGTAGATTTTTTTATAACAGCCATTTTGCTTAGTGTGAGGTGATACCTCATTGTACTTTAGATCTTCATTTCTCTGATAATTAGAGGATCGAGCCTCTTTTCATGTGATTTTTAATCATTCATATGCCTTCTTTGGAAAAATGTCTATTTACCTTTTCCACTTATTTTTCTGATTGGGTTTTTTTTGATATTGAGCTGCATGAGCTATTTGTATATTTTGGAGATTAATCCCAAATTGGTTGCTTCATTTTCAAATTGGTTGGTTGCTTCATTTGCAAATTACATACCATGGTTTTAATCCCAACTCTGATACTTATTAATCATGTGCCTCTAATAAATGAATTGACATCTCTAAGTTTTCTCTATTGCAAAATAGAAATAACACTGCTTACCAACTACACAAATTACACACATAATAATGTCAATCACACATTAAGAACTCAATGTATGTCTTATATATCAGTATCATTTTTTCAGTGATATACATATAAAGAAAAGGAAAAAAATGAAATGAAAGTGGAAGAGACCTTGTAGGAAAGAAAAATTTCAAAATGCTTTACATAGAATAATCAACTTACAAATCTCATTCTTTATATATTTTATGAATGTAAAGTCTACATGTCTATTATAGCATATTAATATATTTAAAGATTTACCATATTACTGAAGTATGACTTTAAGATTATTTTAAATGCAACAAAACACATTCCTGTGTGTTTAGTGACTTAATGTGAGCCTCAAGGGCTAGTTTCATCTGTCAATATTGTAGTTATAAATAAACTTACATATGATGGCTTGAATGTAAGCTCCACAAATGCAGCGGGTTTTGTCTTCTGGGGTGCATCCTAAACATAGTCAATGTATAATAAAGATTTGTTGACTGAAGCAATAAATGTGGTAGCATTTTATATATATTTAGGTCTTTTGAAATAATTTTGACACTGCTGGTGTAAATCAACCTCATGCAATCCCATGATAACAGAATATTCTGTTCCTGTATCATTTGCTTGGACGAATGGCACCATCAATTTAAATCTTAGTAAGAAGTAGAGGAAGCAGTTGATCTTTTCAGTGTTTTGTTGCCTTGGCTGCCAATTCTATACAGACTTGAGGAAATGCAGCTGTTAGCTTGCGGCTCCTCAGCCCCAGACCCTGTAAGAGGGTCTTGTGCACACAGAGGAATATATATACAGTACTTATGCAAAGCTTTTGGATCAACAATTCAAAATCTTCATTTCCTTCTATGGATCCATAATAGCCGAAAGAGAACCTAGGATATCGATGAATCTGACTATTGTCTTATAAGTAACAATCTAAATGTTTAACTCAGAGAAGAGCTTTTATAGATGTAATACTATTTGTTAGATATTGATAACCTGTCAAGAGATATGTCAGATAATTTTTGCACTGTTACAAAGCAAGGATTATGGATAAGAATTTCCTAAGTAATTTTCAACTTTTTACAGAAAAATAATTTTAAGAGCATAAATTCACCAAAATTGAGTAACATACCCTGGTTAGTTAATGTGCTAGTTAATTCTCTGTGTGGAAGCTTTTAGGGAGAGACTGTTGCACATATTTAAATATTGTGGAGTGTTTGAGTGGAGAATTGAAAATGATGACATCAGGTTACATTTTTTAAAAAGGGTTGTATCTTGCTATATTATGAAAAAAAATAACCTATATGTTATTAGTGGAGCTAATATAACCCATATAACCTATATAGCCTATTATTTATTAGTGGAGCAAGAATCTGCCTGCTAATGCAAGAGCTGCAGGAGATGCCAGTTCAGTCCCTGGGTTGGAAAGATCCCCTGGAGGAACTGGCAACCCATTCCAGTATTCTTGCCTAGAGAATCCCATGGACAGAGGAGCCTAGAGGGCTACAGTCAATAGAGTTGCAAAGAGTCAGACATGACTGAGCACGCACAAAACAACCACCTATTATTTATTAGAAGTTGTAAACATTTTCACACCATACTTATATACACAAAACAGAGATGATAATTATATAATTGATATATCTCTTTAGCTAGGACATATCATAAAAAGTAGGAGTAGGGAAAAGATAGGGAGTGATTCTCTCTAAATTTGCCATTATAAGTGCTTCTGGTTGATGTGGTCTCTTTCCTTATAAATACTCACCACCACCACCCCTCACCCTTCTGAAGAACACCATATATAAGCATGGACTTACTCATTTTACTTGACAGGTAGGAAGATCTAAGGAACCAGATGTCTGGCTGTTCTACCCTTAGAGACCACAGAGATGCAGCTGGTTCCATCTGGCTATTTCTTAGTGTTTGTCCACGATGCTGAAGTTTGTGCTCACCTGCCCTAATTTGCGGAGAAGGCAATGGCACCCTACTCCAGTACTCTTGCCTGGAAAATCCATGGATGGAGGAGCCTGGTAGGCTGCAGTCCATGGGGTTGCTGAGAGTTGGACACGACTGAGCGACTTCACTTTCACTTTTTACTTTCATGCATTGGAGAAGGAAATGGCAACCCACTCCAGTGTTCTTGCCTGGGGATGGGGAAGTTCTTCCCCAGGGATGGGGAAGCCTGGTGGGCTGCTGTCTATGGGGTCGCACAGAGTCGCACACGACTGAAGCGACTTAGCAGCAGCAGCAGCAGCAGCCGCCCTAATTTGGGAAGTTCCTGTAAACGGCGATCTCTTTGTCTTGAACCTTGGACCTCTGGCTCTCTCAGAAGCTTTGTGTCTTGTTACAAGATTTATAGAAACTTTCAAATCCCTGAGTGTTACCCATGGATTATGGCCAGAAGCATTGCCTCAGGGTCATCTTCATTTCTGCCCTCTGAGCTACCATCACTGTACTTGAAGTCTACAAGCTGGACACAGAGTTTTATATAGAGGCTTGAATCTGAGGTCTGGTATGCCTGCAAAGAGTACCTCAAGAATCTCAGATCCAACATACTAATACAAGTGTTTCTCTTGGCTTTCCCATCCTTTCCTACTTTCATAGCCTCAGGATTCCACCTCAAGAGGAGAAATAAGAAGACATGTAACTTTGATATCACCTCCTACAATGATCTCAGTCTTCTCACTAACAACCAAGGCAGAAATGAGGCATTGTCTTCTTGGTTTTGAATCCTGTGATCAAGTCAGCCAGGTCTTGATCTTAATAAGGTTAACAAAGATTATAGTAAAACAACATCCCCCAACTATTATAGTTATGATACCCATAAACTATGGTAAGAACAAAAGATTGGAACAAGTGTGGCATAAACACATTTAATTTCATAATCTGAATCCTATTAAATAAATCACTGTTAAAAAAAATAAACATCTCACTTCTATATTTTAAATGTGAAAGCTACAATGTCAAGGGATGATATTAGTTCTGTAGAAAGAATAGTTTTCATCTCAAGATGACATTTCAGTCTGATAATCACATTAAATGGACTTCTTTTATGTGCCTCAAGGTACAGTAAAATAAAAATGTGTGTTTGCTTTCTGAAATCTTGACTTAAGTTTGATAAAGTATGCATCAGATTTTAATAGATACGAATCAGCTTCAGTGTAAACAGACTTCATATGGAATGCAAGCTGTTTAATATTTTGGAATGCTAAAATTTTACCTGGTAAAATAGGAAGATGAATACTAATTTCTAAGTGTGAAAGGAACAATATTTCGTGGAACAGCACAAGTGACTTCACAAAAGCAATTCTCTTTGTTTCAGGTTATAGATTCGGAATGAAAATACATCCAAAATAATAAGATAATTAAGGCCTCACAATTTAATCTTAAAACCTTATGAGCATTTTGTGAATGAACTATGTAATTTCATTGTTTGCTAATTTTAAAGCAGACTTTCAGTTTGATATTCTACTTTGTAAACTAGAATGGGAAAATAAGTAGATCAAAAGAGAGAGAGAGAAATTGCCTTTAAAAATTATTTGGTGATGATAAACAAAGATGGTCATTAGGCCTTGATTCAAAAAGCTGAAGACAAAAAGTTCAAAATTGCCTTTTGAAGAAAAGCATGAGATGAAACAAATGAGGTATAATTTCACTAGAAATGGAAAAAAGGATAAATGTATATAATTATTCACAGCTTAATTGAACAGGTGGACATATACTGGTTGGCATGTGAGCTCATGATATATTTAAAGTTTGCTAAACTATTTTTTGGTGCTTCAGGCTCATCTCTGGAACCAAATGGTGTTCAATACCAGCTATTCATTGTCACCAGCATAACAGTAACAGATTAAGAACTCCCTTTGTATGGGTTATTCTGGTAGAAGAAATGCTGCCTCAGAATGACCAATAGTAAAGATCTAATTAGATGTTGACCTATAGTTTAGAAAATATTTTAGGTGTTTCAGAGAAGCAGAAAGAATGATTTATGGCCAGCGAGTACATAACTCAAGAATGTTGGGTAGTTGTAAAATAAAACTGAAAGTGTAATTGGAAACACGTGATGAAGATTAAAGGAGTAGCATGATCAAAGAAACCATCAGTTGTCCACATTTTTCAACATTTACCTGCTGAAAAACTGCTGGGAATGGCAGTCTCATGTAGGCTTTTGACCTCCTCTCTGCCACATAAGAATGCTCCTTGGAATGAACAGTCCCTTACCAAGAGCTAAAGAGCCCACACTGCCTGTGTCAAGCTGCTTGCCTTGTGTGGGGAGATCTTTCCCTATTCCAGTCTCACAAAATGTGTACTCCTTGTTCTGCTTAAGCACGCGTGTCAGTGGCCTTCAGTCACATCCCAGCTCTCAGACTGTCATACTCCACTGGTTGGAGTCGTCCTCCTGCATCAAGAGGTGTGCGTACAGGCTGCTGGGAGTCAGCTGTGGGGACCCACTTGCCATGGGGGGTCAACACCCATTACTAGAATTGATCTTGCTCAGCCTCTTCTCTACGTGGGTAAAAGCATTGCTCCATCCAGTGCTTGACTACATTGTGTTTTCCTTGGTGAGTCTGATACCAAGATGCAGTGGGCAGAAGTGGACTTGTGTTCCTGGTGCTTGGCTATCCTCCATGTAGTTAGCATCGGGAACTGGTGCTAGGCGTTCTATTCTACAAAGGCCTGTAATGTTCTTTTATCCTGAATCTGTCCTGTTGGACATTTTTATTGGTGATTTTGATGAAGATAAAGAAAGCCTAAATATGAAATTAGGAGATAGTGCCTGAAAATGATTGAATACTAATCAATGTCTAATTTATTAAGATAGATTGGAATTAAAGACTCAAAAAGGACTAGAAGTAAAATTGACAGAAGTAAGTGTGAAAAGCTGGCCTCCTGTTTCCAGCATGATTCACTAGGTAACTGGAGTAATAGTCCAGTTAAAATAGCTAAAAATGGTGTGTAAATTGTTGAAAATATCTTCATAAATGCTTGTATAAGGTGGCAAAACCACCCAGAAAAGCCAGTGGAGTGCTGAAGCTGGCTTTCATTTTGAGGGCATATGTCAAGCCAAGTAAATCTGAACATTGGTTTTTATAGATTTTCAGGCTTCAGAGGATAAAGAAAAAAACCCAGAAACTGCTCTTCCTACTAGAAAAGTTACAGAACTGAGCTGTTTGCTCACCAATTTTCTTTCTTTCTTTTTCTTTTTTTTTTAAGCAAAATGGAAGACAGTATTTCCCCACCTCTGCTGAGTTCTGGCCAAAGTGATGTGAATGACAGTGTCATATTTTCTTTGTAGACTGGGCTGTAGCGTGGTTCTTCTTTCAACAGACACTGTGTTGATGTGTTCACAATGTGAGTATCCCAGTTTAGAATGTAACTGGATCATTGACTCAATGCCAGGGAAAGAGCCACCCAGGAGTACTATGATTCTCCTTATTACATTCTTAAATATCTCTGATTTTGTTGTTCTCACTTTTAATGTGATGTAATTGTGATTCAGATTCCCTAAGGTTCTTCCAGACCTAAAGTTTTATTATTTGTTTTCTAAACAGATTATGAAGAATTTGAAGATAGGAATGTTGTTTTGTTTCATACTAATGTGTAAACTACCTTGACATCTGGCACAAAATAGGCACTTGATATATTTTGAAAGAATCAATGAACAAATGATTCCAAAACTACTTTTCCTGGAAAGTGTACTTTATAGCAACTATCCTTACTTTTAGTCAAAATTATATTCTTTCAGTGTTGCCATGTTACTAAGGTACACATTTTGAGAAAAAATAAACATTAAACAAGTTTACATTCAGAAATAATGACTTGAACCCTACAGGCAGATTGATATCAATTGCCGTGTGATGGAATCACTTACATAAGTTGTTCAAGAACTGAAAATTCTCATAACATTTCATAAATATCTGAAGCTCCAAACCCTCCAATATTTCTACACTCACAACTTATTGACCATCTTTTCCTGGGTTTCTACAGGCTCCAAAAACTTTACCATTCTCGTTTCTCACTATTTCTCAATATCTACGTAGTATCTCAATATCTATGTAGATGGGCCTAATGATCTCTTAGACTAAACTTGAGTTTGTATATTACAGTCAACTTCTTTTGTCTCTGATTGCCTTTATTCTATTATTCATTAAAGTCTCTTTATGTGATTTCTTAAAAATCTCTTAAACCAGATCTCTTTTTTTTCATTCTCACTCTCATGCATTAGGTGGTCCAGTCATTCTGAACTGAATAAAATTCCCAAAACCCCATTTTCTCATGCCCCTGCATATTCTATATCTCCTCATAGAGTGCCTTTATCAGCCTCAACACTTTTTTTTTACAGATGCCCCCTACTTATTTTATACTCCATTCATCAGTCACCCTTTTATGGATCTGCTATGACTCCTGCTTTCCCCTTGGAGACACTCCTATGATACTACATCTGTGTTACTGCACTTAGTGAAATTTTCATTAAGCGTTCTGAAAAGAGCTAAAATATTCCAGTCTTCAGGCCAGTTTATCAAAAAGTCTTACTATTAGTTCAGTGCAGTTACTCAGTCATGTCCAACTGTTTGTGGCCACATGGGCGGCAGCATGCCAGGCTTCCTTCTCTGTCACCAACCCCGGAGCTTGCTAAAACTCACGTCCATGAGTCAGTGATGCTGTCGAACCATCTCATCCTCTGTCATCCCCTTTTCCTCCCACCTTCAATCTTTCCCAGCATCAGCATCTTTTCCAAAGAGTCAGTTCCTCGTATCAGATGACCAAAGTATTGGAGTTTCAGCTTCAACATCAGTCCTTCCAATGAACACCTAGGACCAATCTCCTTTAGGATGAACTGGTTGGATCTCCTTGCAGTCCAAGGGACTCTCAAGAGTCTTCTCCAACACCACAGTGCAAAAGTGTCAGTTCCTTGGTGCTCAGCTTTCTTTATGGTCCAACTCTCACATCCATACATGACTGGAAAAACCATAGCTTTGACTAGATTAACCTTTGTCAGCAAAGTAATGTCTCTGCTTTTTAACATGCTGTCTAGGTTGGCCATAGCTTTTCTTCCAAGGAGAAAGTTTCCTTTAATTTCATGGCTGCAGTCACCACCTGCAGTGATTTTGGAGAACAAAAACATAAAGTCTGTCACAATTTCCATTGTTTCCCCATCTATTTGCGATGAAGTAATGGGACCAGATGCCATGATCTTAGTTTTCAGAATGTTGAGTTTTAAGACAGCTTTTTCACTCCCCTCTTTCATGTCAGTTCCTTGGTGCTCAGCTTTCTTTATGGTCCAACTCTCACATCCATACATGACTGGAAAAACCATAGCTTTGACTAGATTAACCTTTGTCAGCAAAGTAATGTCTCTGCTTTTTAACATGCTGTCTAGGTTGGCCATAGCTTTTCTTCCAAGGAGAAAGTTTCCTTTAATTTCATGGCTGCAGTCACCACCTGCAGTGATTTTGGAGAACAAAAACATAAAGTCTGTCACAATTTCCATTGTTTCCCCATCTATTTGCGATGAAGTAATGGGACCAGATGCCATGATCTTAGTTTTCAGAATGTTGAGTTTTAAGACAGCTTTTTCACTCCCCTCTTTCCCTTTTATCAAGAGGCTCTTTAATTCTTTGCTTTCTGCTATAAGGGTGGTTTTATTGACTATGTCAAAGACTTTGACTGTGTGGATCACAATAAACTGTGGAAAATTCTGAAAGAGATGGGAATACCAGACCACCTGATCTGCCTCTTGAGAAATCTGTATGCAGGTCAGGAAGCAACAGTTAGAACTGGACATGGAACAACAGACTGATTTCAAGTAGGAAAAGGAGTATGTCAAGGCTGTACATTGTCACCCTGCTTATTTAACTTCTATGCAGAGTACATCATGAGAAATGCAGGGCTGGAAGAAACACAAGCTGGATCAAGATTTCCGGAAGAAATGTCAATAACCTCAGATATGCAGATGACACCACCCTTATGGCAGAAAGTGAAGAGGAAGTGATGGACAGGGAGGCCTGGCGTGCTGCGATTCATGGGGTTGCAAAGAGTCGGACACGACTGAGTGACTGAACTGAACTGATAAAGGTGTTGTCATCAATGAATCTGAGTTTGTTGATATTTGTTTCAGCAATGTTAATTCTAGCTTGTGCTTCATCCAGCCCAGCATTTCACATTATGTACTCTGCATGTAAGTTAAAGAAGCAGGGTGACCATATACAGCCTTGACATACTCCTTTTCCAATTTGGAACAAGTCTGTTGTTCCATGTTCAGTTCTAACTGTTGCTTC
Source organism: Cephalophus harveyi (assembly GCA_006410635.1). NCBI lineage: Eukaryota > Metazoa > Chordata > Mammalia > Artiodactyla > Bovidae > Cephalophus > Cephalophus harveyi. Next base: position 85,613 of record SJYT01076595.1, read on the forward strand.
TTGACCTGCATAGATTTCTCAGGAGGCAGATAAGGTGGTCTGGCATTCCCATCTTTTGAAGAATGTTCACAGTTTATTGTGGTCCACACAGTCAAAGACTTTGGCATGGACAATAAAGCAGAAGTATATGTTTTTCTGGAACTCTCTTGCTTTTTTGATGGTCCAGCAGATGTTGGCAATTTGATCTCTGGTTCCTCTGCCTTTTCTAAAACCAGTTTGGACATCTGGAAAGTCTCGGTTCACATACTGTTGAAGCCTGGCTTTGAGAATTTTGAGCATTATTTTGCTAGCATGTGAGATGAATGCAATTGTGCAGTACTTTGAACATTCTTTGGCTTTCTGTTCTTTGGTATTGGAATGAAAACTGAGCTTTTCCAGTCCTGTGGCCACTGCTGAGTTTTCCAAATTTGCTGGCATATTGAGTGTAGCACTTTCACAGCATCATCTTTTAGGATTTGAAATAGCTCAACTGGAATTCCATCACCCCACTAGCTTTGTTTGTAGTGATGCCTCCTAAGGCCCACTTAACTTCACATTCCAGGATGTCTGGCTATTTGAGCATTCTTTGGCATTGCTTTTCTTTGGGATTGGAATGAAAACTGACCTTTTCTAGTCCTGTAGCCACTGCTGAGTTTTCCAAATTTGTTGGCATATTGAGTGCAGCACTTTCACAACATTATCTTTCAGGATTTGAAATAACTCAATAAGAATTCCATCACCTCCACTAGCTTTGTTCGTAGTGATGCTTTCTAAGGCCCATTTGACTTCACATTCCAGGATATCTGGCTCTAGATGAGTGATCACACCATCGTGATTATCCGGGTTGTGAAGATCTTTTTTTGTACAGTTCTTCTGTGTATTCTTGCCACCTCTTCTTAATATCTTCTGCTTCTGTTAGGTCCATACCATTTCTGTCCTTTATTGAGCTCATCTTTGCATAAAATGTTCCCTTGGTATCTCTAATTTTCTTGAAGAGATCTCTAGTCTTTCCCATTCTGTTATTTTCCTCTGTTTCTTTGCATTGATCACTGAGGAAGGCTTTCTTATCTCTCCTTTCTATTCTTTGGAACTCTACATTGAGATGAGTATATCTTTCCTTTTCTCCTTTGCCTTTTGCTCCTCTTCTACTATAATGATAGTGAAACTTAACTGTTTGCCAAAAATTCATTCAGGTATTCATATAGGCCAATAAGGTGATATAAGTATTAATTTGAATAATGGTAGCTAGAAAATACTGGATATGTGTGTATCAGCAATACAGAAGAAAGCAGTGAGCCTGTTTTGGAAATTTAAGTAGCTTCATGTAGTCAGAGCCTGGGATACAAAGGGGAAAGGCAAAATATAAGTGTGGAGAAAAACACGGAGGCTTCAGCTGAAGTTGCCTGTAAGTAACATTAAAGATGCTGGATTTTGTGTCTGAAAGAGTTAAAATCATTAATATGTTTTGTTATCAAGGAAGTGGTAAGATCCTTTCTGCCTTCTAGAAGTATCAGGCAGCGAGTGCAGAGTTGAAATATATTGGAGGGGCGTGATAACAGGAGCAAAGAATGATAATCCAGGTCAAGTGGATGGGTCTGTGCACAAAAATCATGGAGACTAGAAAGGAGAAGACTCGAAGGATTTTAGGAGTTAGTATTGACAAAACATGGTGTTTGATTGGTGTTGAAATTCTGGATTAGATGACTGGATCTAATAGAGTGATTCACTAAAATGGGAAAAACAAAAATATTTTGACAAGGTTGGGTAGTGCGTGGGTAATTATTCTGATTTCCATCTAATAATTTTGAGAGGCATACAGAGGATGCTAGCAGAGATTTGCAGTAGTTAATTGAATGTATAAACTTTAAACATGGTCTGAATAGATAGATTTGAATTTTGTCAGCCTATCAGTGGTAGTTAAAGCAACACTCTATCTTTGCCTTACTGATTACTAAGGATGGATGAAAGGAAAAGAACTATGGTCATCCTACTTACCTTTGTTTCTGTGCCATGATTTTCAGCACAAGTAGCTGGCTAATTGAAGGAAATAACACAAAAAAAATTATCTGATAGGGTTCATAAGTCATCTTCAGTCATCTGGGTTTCTTAGAATGCGCTCTTTCTGCATTTGAAGCAAATTCAGTTTCAGATGGGAAGCCTCTTGGGGCTGTCAATACCCCTGCTTATTCAGTCATGGATGTAATACTCCTACCTTGTACTCACTTTGTGACTTGCTGAAGTCCCATATTCCATGAGTACACCAGAATTCCCATGCTCAGGAAGTGCTGTGCTAAGTCACTTCGTTCATGTCTGACTCCTTGTGACCCCATGGACTGTAGCCCACCAGGCTCCTCTGTCCATGGGATTTTCCAGGCAAGAACACTGGAGTGGGTTGCCATTTCCTCCAGAGGATCTTCCTGACCCAGGGATTGAACCTGTGTCTCTTATGTCTCCTGCATTGGCACGCAGGTTCTTTACCACTAGCACCATCTGGGAAGCCCCCTGTGCTCAGGGGATATGGCAAATGTTACATGAGAACAGGGAAACAAGGAGTGATGGATACATATACCACACATATATGCTTTGCTCAAGCTCATGCTTCATTGTCCCATCAGACATCAAGCATGGGCCTTTTCTGACTGTGGGGACACAGGAGAATGCACGGTATATATTCAGCTGAAACTGACTTTACATATGTAATCACATGGCTTTATGCTATAACAGTGCATCAACTTAGAGGTCCTTTGGCTGATCAATGTTTACCATTAGGAGAAATGGCAATAATTATAAAGTCACATGTTCAATTATAGTGTGGAAAAAAATGTCACCCCTCTTACTTGTCTTTTCAGTTGTGTTCTTAGTGTTATCTCTGGCCATAAAGAAATGTATATATTTATAAAATGGTTACACATCTTTGCCGTTCACCAAGCGTTTTCTTTAACATGGCACTGAAGGGAGCCAGTTTCGTTTTGATAATTTTTTTTTACCTTTGATTCACCTTTTATGAATCATATTCCTTATGTGGGATTTTCTACCACTAGAAGGAAAAATAATTTGTATTTTATGCAATTCATTATACAGGGGCCAGAGAGAGAGAATAATGTATGTTTGTGTAGAGAGATGAAGTAAGTGCTCCTTCATAAGAAATTTTATCATTTTAGATTTATCCCTGATATGTGCCTTTTTATACATGGAACTTTTTGAAATATATGAAGGCTCCAACAGTACCATTATCTAAATCTTTATTTGCTTCTGTCATTGTGGCATAATAGTTTTTCATTTACTAGGATGCTGAAGAAAGAGAAAGGAGAAAGTTGAATCAATGTATTAGGACCAGGAGCATATGTGGCTTTTATAAATCTTTCAGACTTCCTACTGTACTATCTTGCTGATACCTTGCAGAAAAGATATTTTCATATCTAAGTCATATTTGTATTATTTTAATTCTGAACTTCTAGTCACTTGTTAAATAAATATTTATGAATGTAGCCATCTACCAGCTCTAGAGTTATAATTTGGCAAAGCAAATGTTTGTCCCTCAATCATCTTTGGTGGAATGTAGAGATGTATTTATTGTTTAGTTGATAAATCATATCTGAATTTTTTGCGATGAGATGGACTGTAGGCTGCAGGCTCCTCTGTCCATAATGTTTCCCAGGCAAGAATGCTGGACTAGGTTTCCCTCTCCTTCTCCAGGGCATCTTCCCAACCCAGAGATCGAACCTGTGCCTCCTCCACTGACAGGCAGATTCTTTACTGATAAGCCACCAGGGAAGCCTGACGTAGGGATACGTGTAGTTTATTTTATGAAGTGTAAAAATGTCTTACTCCGTGTCTTAGACTAGACATAAATTTGGTATAAACTGAATGAAGAGATTTAGACAAGAGATTTGCCAACCAGCAGATGACCTGAAAAGACTATGTGTGAATTTAAATTAAGGAGTGAGGATGAGCAATTTTTAAACTATCAGTACAGTAGTAGTGAATGAGACCTCAAAATGTATGTCTTTGAAGAAGACATCATTAGGTATTTCCCTTTTTTAATTCTCTAGTGAGACATAAAGACATTCTTTAATATTGCTGCTCTTATTTTATATAACTATTTTTTGTAATTAATATAAATATAGAGAAGCACACACACATACACACTCACACACATTTTAGTGACTTTCCTGGAAACATCCAATCAAAGCAGAAGTGAGCACTCCAAATGATAATTGCAGATTTTTTTCACCCTAAGACTTTTCCAATAGAAAAATTTTCTCAGAAATTGGAATACATTTTGCATATTTGTATATATTTAAGATAGTATATTTTCTTGAAAAGCTTTTATTAAATGAACCATGTGTTTTACAAGCAATAGTTTCTTAAAATTTAGGGAATACAATAATAGCTGTGGCCTAAAAGTGAATTTACATGATCTAGGCATTGCATGTGATATATTTTTCAGAAATTATCTTGGATAATTGGATTTTCACATATTTTAAGATTGGATTATTTTTATCACCACTTATGAGAAGCCTGAGACTTGTCCTAGGAATGTCGGAGATAATGGTGCTATGAAGTTGAGCTTAAATATCATTCCAGACTTATTTCAAATGTTACTTTCAAAAATCACTCTCCTATTTTGCTTTGGTACAAAGATTGATTGGCTGTTACTCTCTCCTGAAAGGATTGTACTGTATAATTACCTGGCAACAATATTTAATGATACCACCTGTTCGTGGTCAGCACCCCACACCCCCTACACTGGTGGCTGGGTCCATGAATAAATGAAGTCCCTCTTACAAACTGTGCTTCATTTTCTGGCATTTCCTTGGTCTCTACCTGCACAGAAGGAAAAAATGAAATGGTGGAGGAAATGGATATTTGCACTTTAACTGGTCAAATTACTGAAGAAACGATAAGGCTGTCTCTATAACGTTATTGACTAGGAGGCTCATCTGGGCTCAGAAGGTTTCTTCTTGCCAATGTTTCAAGGAATACTAGATACAGGACTATCGGCAGAACCGATATCCTTCTACTGGTGAGGAAAGTAACACAGGATTATTCTATCACAGTTGATTGTTTACAAACATATTGGTCATTTTCATTGTATTAATCCTGTGGACAGAGGAGTATGGAGGGCTACAGCCCATCAGGTCTCAAAGAGGTGGATATAACTGAAACGACTTAACACCTCCCCACGCACATGCATACCCTTTCATGTCTAATTCTATCTTTGCTGGTTTTGGAAAGGAATTCAGTATGAACAATTTGCCCTTTCACTGCACCTTAATTTACCTTACTTAACAATTTACAGCAGGTAGATCTGGGAAAAGAAAGACGAGTAATACAGAAGAGACTTAGTCACTTTGAGACTTGGAGAAGACTAATTACTTTTAATTTAAAATTTTTTTATTCTAAATACTTAAAAACACTATTTGTTTTGGTCTGCTTTCTGTGCTTTAATGAGCCACCTAGGAATTAAATTCTTAGCGCAGGCATCTTTTATTTGGCATTGTCAGTGCAAATAACTAGGTGCTGCTGATAAAACTGAATTCTGAGTTACAAAAACAAAATGACCTGCGGGGGAAAACTGGATAATTGTACAAAAGAGCAGAATTAGTTATATTATTACTTTATTTTTTTTATTTTTTACTTTATTTAACTTTACAATACTGTATTGGTTTTGCCATACATCATAAACGATAAAGTGATTTAACTAATAGAGTGAATTGCTATAGCCTTTTATTAAAATTTTTTTAAATTGTTCAATTTGGTATCTCATTCTCATAGTAATTAGTCATAATTCAGTTGTTATTCCAGTCAGTAGAATGTGTTTAATCTAAATTATTCACTGTAGGAAGAGAATATAATGAATGTTCTGTAGCTAAGAGTTCAGTTCAATCGCTCAGTCATATCCGACTCTTTGTGACTCCATGAACCGCAGCACACCAGGCCTCCCTGTCCATCACCAACTCCCAGAGTCTACCCAAACCCATGTCCATAGAATTGGTGATGCCATCCAACCATATCATCCTCTGTCATCCACTTCTCCTCCTGCCCTCTATCTTTCCCAGCATCTGGGTCTTTTCAAATGAGTCAGCTCTTCGCATCAGGTGGCTAAAGTACTGGAGTTTCAGCTTCAACATCAGTCCTTCCAATGAACATCTAGGATCAGTCTCCTTTAGGATGGACTAGTTGGATTTCCTTGCAGTCCAAGGGACTCTCAAGAGTCTTCTCCAACACCACAGTTCAAAAGCATCAGTGCTTCAGTGCTCAGCTTTCTTTACAGTGCTCAGCTTTCTTGTACTTCTTTTCAGTGCTCAGCTTTCTTGTACTCTCACATCCATACATGACCACTGGAAAAACCATAGCTTTGACTAGATGGACCTTTGTCAGCAAAGTAATGTCTCTACTTTTTAATATGTTGTCTATGTTAGTCATAGATTTTCTTCCAAGGAGCAAGGTCTTTCAATTTCATGGCTGCAGTCACCATCTGCAGTCATTTTGGAGCCCAAGAAAATAAAGTCTGTTACTGTTTTCACTGTTACTCCATCTATTGGCCATGAAGTGATGGGACCAGATGCCATGATCTTAGTTTTTTGAATGTAGAGTTTTAAGCCAGCTTTTTCACTCTCCTCTTTCACTTACCATTAACTCTATAAAATTTCAGCTACAAATATTAATACTATATACAAAAAGCTTCAAGAACCTAAGAAAAGCTACTGAGAAGAAATAATGATATATTAAGTATACCTTCAGCCACTGTTTCCACTGTTTACCCATGTATTGGCCATGAATTGATAGGACTGGATGCCATAATCTTAGTTTTTGAATGTTGAGCTTTAAGCCAACTAGTTCATGGTTCACGTATTGCTGAAGCCTGGCTTGGAAATTTTGAGCATTACTTTACTAGCGTGTGAGATGAGTGCAATTGTGTGGTAGTTTGAGCATTCTTTGGCATGCCTTTCTTTGGGATTGGAATGAAAACTGACCTTTTCCAGTCCTGTGGCCACTGCTGAGTTTTCCAAATTTGCTGGCATACTGAGTGCAGCACTTTCACAGCATCATCTTTCAGGATTTGAAATAACTCAACTGGAATTCCATCACCTCCACTAGCTTTGTTCGTAGTGATGCTTTCTAAGGCCCACTTGACTTTACATTCCAGGATGTCTGGCTCTAGGTGAATATGAGTGATCACACCATCATGATCATCTGGGTCATGAAGAGCTTTTTTGTATAGTTCTTCTGTGTATTCTTGCCACCTCTTCTTAATATCTTCTGCTTCTGTTAGGTCCATACTGTTTCTGTCCTTTATTGAGCCCATCTTTGCATGAAATGTTCCCTTGGTAGCTGAGAGTATATACAGGTAGTCTTTGTCACACATTGCCAGAGGTAAGCACTGACAGTTAAAATACACATTTTTGTTCCATGTGGGGAAACCATGACCATTCCTATTTGGGTGACAAGTAAAGAAGCAAAAAGTATAATATGAGTCATTTTGTTTAATAACTATTAATGAGGCAAAATCATTGAATATTTAAGGCAAAATTGAGTTTGAAAAATCCCAAGTGAAAAAGACAGAAAGAAATTTCTTTAGGTTATCTTAAATCTTAAAAATAAAATAGCTTGTTTACTTTAAAAGACAAAAGCAAAACCCAGTACCTGACTCTACTGTAATTTTGTTAGTTTTCCCTTTACCATCCTGTATCCAATTTTTCTAAATGATGATAATGCTAGAAAATTGTGCTGTGAGGGAAATTAGTGTTTTTTGACTTTCAACTCCCCTTTTACCCCTGCATTGTATACCCTACCTCCTCTATAGGAATCCACCAGTCAGTCAGTCAGTCAGTCAGTCAGTCTAGTCACACAGTTGTGTCCAACTGTTTGCGACCCTATGGACAGCCAGGCTTCCCTGTCCATCACCAACTCCCAGACTTGCTCTAACTCATGTCCATCGAGTCAGTGATGCCATCCAACCATCTCATCCTCTGTCATCCCCTTCTCCTCCTGCCTTCCATCTTTCCCAGTATCAGGGTCTTTCCCAATGAGTCATTTCTTCACATCAGCTGACCAAAGTATTAGAACTTCAGCTTCAACATCAGTCCTTCCAATGATAGTCAGGACTGATTTCCTTTCAGATTGACTGGTTGGATCTCCTTGCAGTCCAGGGGACTCTCGAGAGTCTTCTCCAACACCACAGTTCAAAAGAATTAATTCTTTGGCACTCAGCTTTCTTTATGGCCCAACTCTCACATTTATACATGACTACTAGAAAAACCACAGTTTGACTAGATGGACCTTTGTTGGCAAAGTAATCTCTCTGCTTTTTAATATGCTGTCTATGTTGGTCATAGCTTTTCTTCCAAGGAGAAAGCGTCTTTTAATTTCATGACTGCAGTCACCATCTGCAGTGATTTTTGAGCCCAAGAATATAATAAAGTCTCTCACTGTTTCCATTGTTTCTCCACCTATTGGCCATGAAGTAATGAGATCAGATGTCATGTTCTTAGTTTTTTTGAATGTTGAGTTTTAAGCTAGCTTTTTTACTCTCCTCTTTCACTTTCATCAAGAGGCTCTTTAGTTCTTTGCTTTCTGCCATAAGGGTAGTGTCATCTGCATATAAGGTTGTTAATATTTCTCCCAGCAATCTTGATTCCAGTTTGTGTTTCATCCAGTCCAGCGTTTCACATGATGTACTCTGCATATAAGTTAAATAAGCAGGGTGACAGTATACAGCCTTGCTGTACTCCTTTCCCCATTTGGAACCAGTAAGTTATTCCATGACCCGTTCTAACTGTTGGTTCTTGACCTGCATGCACATTTCTCAGGAGGCAGGTAAGGTGGTCTTGTATTCCCATCTTTTGAAGAATTTTCCATAATATGTTGTGATTCACATAGTCAAAGGACTTGGCATAGTCAATAAAACAGATGTAGATTTTTTGGGGGACTCTCTTTCTTTTTCTATAATCCAATGGATGTTGGCAGTTTGATCTCTGGTTCCTTGCCTTTTCTAAATCCATCTTGAACATCTGGTAGTTCTCAGTTCACGTACTGTCATTAAAGTTACCCCTTTAGGGTGACTCCATTTAATTGTCTCTGATTAGGGCATTTATTAACCCTCTTTAATGGAATAAAATAACATAAGCTTATCCTTGATCCTGTAGGGATATCTTTTCTGATAGAAGCTGATGTTAATAAACTGTGAGCTGATAAGTGAATGTAGATTAGTGTGGACTGTGGATCAGATATCAGCCTCACCTGGAAACTAGAGGAAGATGCATGTCTTTGAGCTCCAACTTGATTTATTCAGCTGTGAACAAGATTCCCAGGTAATATCTATACACATTAAGGTTTGAGAAATACTATTGGGCTGCTCCAAAATAGTAACATTGCTAAATGGCCAAGAAGAAAATCCCCCAGCTGTAAAAAACGATCTCAGTCTAAACAAAGGATTCATATGCTAGCAGGATCAGGCTCCATAGCAGGACAGTCCACAGGGGAAATATTCTGCGGCAGGTAAGGCTAATGGCTATTTGGGGAACTGCAGCACTAGCATATGGAATAGTTATCATTTTTTTTAAGTCTTAACAAAAATTTCTCCTTATTTTAATGGGGAAAGTTCACACGGCAAGACAAAAGTTAAAAAAAAAACAAAGTAGTACAATCATTTTGCTCTTGAGGGAGGGAGGGTAGGAAGCAGTGAGTGAGAAGTTTTTAAAAGCACAGCAGAACTCTGACCTCTTAGAAATCATGTAACATAGGTATGACTTGTCTTTAACTTCCATGGTTAGAGCAGAAACCTAATGTTTCAACCTTCAATCATTTCTTTGACTTTTGCTGAATTTCTTCACATCTTTCATCATTATTGGAGTTTGGAAATGAGCATAGCTCGCTGCTTTCTTAGCAAAGAAATTTGCCCTTTGGAAGAAATTTGAGTTCCCAATTACTGAATTATGCCTTATCTCCAGGCAAGAATACTGGAGTGGGTTGCCATTTCCTTCTCCAGGGGATCTTCCCAACCCAGGGATCGAACCAAGGTCTCCCACATTGCAGGCAGACGCTTTAACCTCTGCACCACCAGGGAAGCCCTATTTTTATTATAGCTGTCCTAAATTATTGTTAAATAATTTGCTACACATGAGAATTTATATGTTTAATAACTTACCAGGTGATTAGGACTCTTGATTCTTGGACTATACACATTAAAGACTGAAAACTAATCACTAAATTCATTCTCAAGCTCTGGGAGGAGTAAAAAACAAAACAAAAAATGTGTAAGTCATTTTTTTTTTTAATTACAGAAACTTTGCTTTCTGTCTCCAGTGCCAGTTTATCTTATAGGTTTTATTTTTAAAGCTGTAGTAAAAAAAATTCCTCCTTTATGCAATGTTAGCAGGATAAATTATACTTATTGAGATTGAAAAATGTTTGTCAGTTAACCAATTTCTTCCTTCAAGTTTTTCTCATTTATACCTATAGTTATTTGTAATTCTTTTCAATTATTTAAAATCTCTCTTAATTTTAGTTTTAAGACATTTCAGTTTTTATTTTGCTCATCACCACAGTTTAACCAACTTCTAATGTATTTTGGTGGAGTGATCTTCCTAGCATTTCTAGGGAAGATTTACAATACACTGTTTTCTCTGCAACAGGCCTGTTGGTATTGTTCTCATAGACACAGTGTTAGCACCCACATGATAGAAAACAACTTATTTCAGGCAAACCCTCCTTATTTTTTTGTCAATTTTAAAAATTTGACCTCTAAATAAAACAGAATTAAAAAAAAGATATTAGGCAGACTGATGAAGGAATAATTTTTTCAGAACGGTAAAGTGACCATTTTACCATATATAAATATGGATTATAAAGTCAGTATTTACTGAAATTTTATTTATTTACATGTATTTCTTTTGGAAGTTTTAGTTAACTAAATCAAGAACAACTTTAGATCTTTTCCCTTTGTGACACAGGAACTCCTTTAAAATACTAAGAACCATGCCAGCTTACCAAGCAGTAGTTTTTTCAATATGTTGAAATTTAAATAAGGTAGCACATATTCAGTTCAGTTCAGTCACTCAGTCGTGTCCAACTCTTTGTGACCCCATGAATCGCAGCACGCCAGGCCTCCCTGTCCATCACCAACTCCCGGAGTTCACTCAGATTCACGTTCATCGAGTCAGTGATGCGATCCAGCCATTGCATCCTCTGTCCTTGCCCCCAATCCCTCCCAGCATCAAAGTCTTTTTCAATGAGTCAACTCTTCGCATGAGGTGGCCAAAGTACTGGAGTTTCAGCTTTAGCATCATTTAGCGGAACAGAACTTCTGTACTTCTGCTTATGAACCTTCTGCTTCTTTTCTTTAAATGGTTGTGTGGGTTTATATATTCCTTTTAAGTTATTTTTGTGGTCAGTAGAAATATTGCCTGTAGACACAGAAACCCATAGTTTATCATTATGCATCTGGATTAATGTATTTATTTTATGGGTGCATCCTCAATCTTATATCATTTTGTCTGTGACATATAAACCTTGCCTCTAGAATTTCTTAAAATGTTCTCACATTTAACCCTCACTGTCTGGAAAAGAATACACCTGAAAGAACGATAACTTTACCTATTATTTGGAATAAACAATAATTTGAAGGACATACGAGGATTTCCATCTTCATCATGGTCAGATGAAAAAAAAAAAAAAGAAAACTGATGGAACATCCAAAAGGCAATATGAGACAGCTCAAGACATAATATTGAATGCCAGCAAAGATTAAATAGATAGAAAAGAAAAGGGCTAGGATTCATTCACACTGGCCCACACAGGGATAAAAAGCTACTCATTGCCTTCTCTAGAACACAAGACTTTTAGCAACTCTTTGCAAGCTGGTGCTTTCTGTTTTATGAATTCACTTTAATATCATCTCAAAGTNAGATTAAATAGATAGAAAAGAAAAGGGCTAGGATTCATTCACACTGGCCCACACAGGGATAAAAAGCTACTCATTGCCTTCTCTAGAACACAAGACTTTTAGCAACTCTTTGCAAGCTGGTGCTTTCTGTTTTATGAATTCACTTTAATATCATCTCAAAGTATTCTTTCTCTTTCATCAAATGTCAGATTTTTGGAAAATACATACTCATGACTTCTTTGTTATAAACACATATTTTAGGATTAGTATTAGCATTTCTCAATCAAGATGTATAATCTAAATTTGTATGCAGAATATGTGTGAATGTATAGGCTCAACAGTGTGACTACATTTTCTCTGTTAATTATTTTACATGTATTCATCTAAAAATATGCTGGAAGTATATAGACCCAAATATCAATAGTGGTTGTCTCACGGTAGTAGGATTATGAATGGCTTTTTTATTTTACTCTTTTACTTTACTTTAAAAAGTATTTAATAGGTTCCAGTTTCATCCATCTCATTAGAACAGATTCAAATGAATTCTTTTTGATGGCTGAGTAATACTCCATTGTGTATATGTACCACAGCTTTCTTATCCATTCATCTGCTGATGGACATCTAGGTTGTTTCCATGTCCTGGCTATTATAAACAGTGCAGGTGGAAACACAGGTTGCATGACAATATGTGTATTATTTTTGTAAGAATAAAAAGATGTATGAAGAGAAAAATCTGAAAAAAATAAATAAATAAAATAAAAAGTATTTAGTAAACAAAAATTCAATATATGTTATTTTGAAAAAGAGAAATAGAAGCAATAAAAAAAATGTTTCTTAGGGCTTTGTTTTCAATGAGAGGGGCTATCCATTCAATTCTTAGCCAAAAGAAGTAAAACCGTATGACATTTTAATTACCTGAAAGGATGTCATGCTAACTTCACTAGCAGTAGCTATTTATTCCTCTAGAGTAGCTCTGGAAAATATATTTGGGGAGAAAGAATAAACTATGACTAAATAGCTCAGATATTTGCAAATGTGCCTTTAACATGTCTGGTACTGGAAATAATGTAAGAATTGAGTTTGACGTGACCAGTAAGGATGCTCAAAGTGAATGATGCAGATTTATAGATTGAAGTGGCCCTTCCAAGGTTGATCTGCAGTAAAGAACTCTGCCTGCAATGTGGGAGACGTGTCCAGTCCCTAGGTTGGGAAGATTCCCCTGGAGAAGGAAATGGCAACCAACTCCAGTGTTCTTGCCTGGGAAACCTCATGGGACAGAGGATCATGGTGGGCTACTCCATGGGGTCACAAGGGTCGGACATGACTTGGTGACTAAATCACCACCACCATAAATTGATGTAGATGCTATGCTATAGAATCCAGATCTCTCCTTATGTAATATTCTCTCTACTACTTCTCATCACACTTTGGTTTGCCATTGCTTAGTTATATGTATTTGCCTGTAGACTATACATTTGTCAGGCAGGAATTTGGATTTGTTTAGTGTACCTGACATATAGTAGGGGCTCTGTATATTCTGACTAAATGAGAGGTGAATGAGAGATGAAAACCAAGCTCAGAACAAGAAGGGAAATTTAAAAAAGAAGATAAATGGAAAAAATTAGACAATATGGATGACTAAACAGGAATTATAATGAGGAGCATAAATAGGTTTTACAGGCATGAGTTTTGGACAGAGATAACCCTGATATGATTCTACTCCCCATGAGAGAGAAGATCAAATCTAATCAGTAAGTTTATTAAGAATTGCAGCACTAGATAGTGGCATGAGAAAAGTCTCTAAGCTTTATAATAAGACAAATAAAACTTAGAATATAACAAGGCTTACTCTTGGGAATAATTTTTTTTAATATAGCTGAGATAATCATAAAATATACAGTTTTTTTTAAGAGCAAAATTAGGACCTTTAAAAATTTGTGCTTCTCTGATTTTGCCCACCCTAAATTAGTCTAGAAATAAGGTTAGAGAGAAGTCAAATTTTATTATACTCTATGTTGACTTTAATAATGTCAAAAGGACTGTAGGGGAAAAAAGAAAATATTGGTTATCCTTGATTGAGGACTCTAGCTTTGGGAGGAAAGTGATGAAAAACTGCTTTATTTTTCCCATTGAGTTTTCAGTTTTAGAGAAAACACTTAGAAAAGGAAGAGTGACTTTTGTTTCCATTGTCAGAACACAAAGACTTATATCGCAGTTGGAAGAGGTAGTGTAGCTTTGACTGCTGTTCTCTAATTCACATGAGCCTCTGATATTGATGTGTTCAGGAAAGTAACATATATAGAAAGTAGATATAGACCTTTTTTCTAGAGAGGCAAAAATGACGTGAGCTGAGAATGTGGGTAGCATTACTTCACACACCATTGTTCAAATCTTTGCTTAGCAAAGACCCTGAAAAAGTGTTTTGTTTTGCTTTTTTAATTTCTCTGAAGGCTCTTTCTTCATCTGGAAGATAGAGATAATAACTTCCTCACATAATTGTTGGAATGACTAAATGAGGCATTTCCTAGAAAAGGGCTTCACACTGTGCCTGATACACAGCAAGTACAGTGAAATAAAAGGTACTCTGTTTTTACTACTTTTGTATTATTACCGAGGAGGATATTGATCATGCAGATCTGCATTAACTAAGTCCTAGGGCCCCACAACTTACTACAATCAGAAGAAGCAGAGAGGAAAAAGAGAAGGTCACATCTTAGTAAGTTGTGGTCTTCTTCTATAAATCCTCACTGCAAAGGGATGATAAGGCCAGGAACATAGGAAGAAGTACTGAATATATAGTCAATGACAGGCTTTTTAAGTAAAGGACCTCTAAGGCTATAAAATGAATCTGAGACTAAGGGAAGGAGAGTTCTTAGAATCTTCTTCATCATTTACCTCTCCCCACTTTTCTTTGGAGTATCTTGCAGCAGTGAAACTGGGGAAAGTACGTGATGAAGAAAGAACTGTTGATGACAGAGAAAGAGAACTGGGAAACTTTGCCTATTAAATGATTTCCAAAGAAGGTTGTCTAAGAGCACAGCCCCAGTGGAGAAGGCATGAAGCAGATTATTTTAATTTTGTGCAAAGTCCCTCTCTCTCGGTGTCTGCTCTTTCCCGTCAGAGCTGTGCCTTATTAGCAATCGGTAGCAGCCTGATACAGTTAATATTCTACAATTAAAATTGCTCTCTTTAGTTAACAGTATTGTAGCTCAGAGGCATTTGTTAAAACATGGAAGATTGATGGATGCTCCAAACCACCTATTAGAACCACAAAAAGGAAGCAGAACCTTAAGCACTTAAATTTGGAGGAATGTCATTTGCTTTTGCTCAACAAATATTGCACTGGATGTCTATACCATTACAATACTAAAAGTGGAGGATACTAGCAAAATAGAGGTGCTTTTATGGCGAAATGGTAAAACATATGGCATAGATAATTACAAATAGGACAATATGCAGTAAAGTGATAATCGTATCTTTTAGGTGAAAGGAGGAAATGAAAGGTGAGTATGATGCATACAGGCTGCTGCCTTGCTGATTGTCCAGATCAAAGGAGACAGAATTGGAGCTTTAAACACTAACCTAGATAAATAAAAATAAACAGAAAAATTATAGTGGAGTATAATATGCTACCTAAACATTTTGATGTCAACCTACAGTGTTTCTTCTTAATTTTCTTGTCATTTATTTTTATTGAGGATAGTTGATGTACAACATTATCCAGAGTTTCAGATGTGCAACATAGTGACTCACTTTGTAAGGTTATACTCAGTTTGTAAAGGTTATACTTAATTTATAGTTATTGTAAAATATTGGCTATATTCCCTCTGTTATACTATATATTCTTGTAGCTTATTTATTTTATACATAGTACTTTGTACCTCTTAACCACCTACCTCCATCTTGCCCCTAACCCTTACCTCTCCACACTGCTGCTACTAAGTTGCTTCAGTCGTGTCCGACTCTGTGCGACTCCATAGACGGCAGCCCACCAGGCTCCCCTGTCCCTGGGATTCTCCAGGCAAGAACTGGTAATCACTAATTTGTTTTCTATCAGTTCAGTTCAGTCGCTCAGTCGTGTCTGACTCTTTGCGACCCCATGAACCGCAGCAGGCCAGGCCTCCCTGTCCATCATCAACTCCTGGAGTCCACCCAAACCCATGTCCATTGAATTGGTGATGCCATCCAACCATCTCATCTTCTGTCGTCCCCTTCTCCTTCTGCCCTCATCTTTCCCAGCATCAGGGTCTTTGCCAAAGAGTCAGCTCTTCGCATCAGGTGGCCAAAGTATTGGAGTTATAGCTTCAGCATCAGTCCTTCCAATGAACACCCAGGACTGATCTCCTTTAGGATGGACTGGTTGGATCTCCTTGCAGTCCAAGGGACTCTCAAGAGTCTTCCTCAACACCACAGTTCAAAAGCATCAATACTTTGGCACTCAGCTTTCTTTATAGTCCAACTCTCACGTCCATACATGGCCACTGGAAAAACCATAGCTTTGTCTAGACAGACTGTTGTTGACAAAGTAATGTCTCTGCTTTTTAATATTCATAACTTTCCTTCCAAGGAGTAAGCGTCTTTTAATTCATGACTGCAGTCACCATCTGCAGTGATTTTGGAGCCCAAAAA
Organism: Cephalophus harveyi; assembly: GCA_006410635.1. NCBI lineage: Eukaryota > Metazoa > Chordata > Mammalia > Artiodactyla > Bovidae > Cephalophus > Cephalophus harveyi. The sequence continues at coordinate 102,111 of SJYT01076595.1, forward strand.
AATAGTCAGCCACTGTTTCCTCTGTTTCCCCATCTGTTTGCCTTGAAGTGATGAAACTGGATGCCGTGATCTTAGTTTTCTGAATGTTGAGCTTTAAGCCAACTTTTTCACTCTCCTGTTTCACTTTCATCAAGAGGCTCTTTAGTTCTTCTTCATTTTCTACCATAAAGGTGGTGTCATCTGCATATCTGAGGTTATTGATATTTCTCCCAGCAATCTTGATTCCAGCCTGTGCTTCTTCCAGCCCAGCATTTCTCATGATGTACTCTGCATATAAGTTAAATAAGCAGGGTGACAATATACAGCCTTAATGTACTCCTTTTCATTTGAGTCCAATTCTTTTTTGCTATATACCTTGTGTGTTTTAATGTTTAGATTCCACATATAAGTGATAACATACGTTATTTCTCTGATTTATTTCAGTAAGCATAATACCCTCCAAGTTCATCCATGTTGTTGCAAAGCAAGAGTTCATTCTTTATTATGGCTGAGTAGTGTCCCATTGTATGTATGTGTGCGTGTTTGTGTGTATGTGTGTGTGTACATGTATCTTCTTTATCCATTCACCTTCAGCTCAGTTCAGTCTGTCAGTCGTGTCCGACTCTTTGCGACCCCATGAATTGCAGCACGCCAGGCCTCCCTGTTCATTACCATCTCCTGGAGTTCACTCAGACTCACATCCATCGAGTCAGTGATGCCATCCAGCCATCTCATCCTCGGTCGTCCCCTTCTCCTCCTACCCCCAATCCCTCCCAGCATCAGAGTCTTTTCCAATGAGTCAACTCTTCGCATGAGGTGGCCAAAGTACTGGAGTTTCAGCTTTAGCATCATTCCTTCCAAAGAAATCCCAGGGTTGATCTCCTTCAGAATGGACTGGTTGGATCTCCTTGCCATCCAAGGGACTCTCAAGAGTCTTCTCCAACACTGCAGTTCAAAAGCATCAATTCTTCGGTGCTCAGCCTTCTTCACAGTCCAACTCTCACATCCATACATGACCACAGGAAAAACCATAGCCTTGACTAGATGGACCTTAGTAGGCAAAGTAATGTCTCTGCTTTTGAAAATGCTATCTAGGTTGGACATAACTTTTCTTCCAAGGAGTAAGCGTCTTTTAATTTCATGGCTGCAGTCACCATCAGCAGTGATTTTACATTTAGGCTGTTTCCATATTTGGCTACAATAAATAATGAATGCTGCTTTGAACATTGTTGTGATACCTATTTTCAAATCAGTGTTTTTGTTTTCTTCAGGTATATACCCAGGAGTGAAGTAGGTGGATGATATGGTAGTTTTATTTTTAGTTATTTGAGGACCAACCATACTGTTTTCTACAGGCTGCACCAATTTACGTTCCCACCAACAAGACACAAGGGTTTGCTTTCCTCCACACCCTCGCCAACATCTGAAATGCTCTCAGCGTGATGCCCTAGCTAAGGATTCTATAACTTTAGTATACATAACCCTGAATCTGCACAGCATGGCAATCTGTAAGGAACAGATCTGGAGTATAAAAAGAAGGTATTTCAGAACTTACACACTCACTGCTGTGGGAGCCTTTCCTTAGAGACCTTATCTATTCTGACCAGAGGTGCTTGTCTGACATTGAAAGCAAAGACCTGGGGAGCAGCCCTTGATGTCTGGTTCTCTCTCCCTGCCTGGTCTCAGGCTTTTCACTGCCTGTATCCTTAAAATTGTATCTGTTTACCACTGAGTAGTGTCTCTGATTCATGTGAGTCTGATTTGACAATTCAAACCACTTTGTTAACTCATTGGGTGCTAGATAATTTGGTTCCACTAATCAGGTGTTCTTTTATGAGACTTGAATCTGAAATTCAAATAAATTGAGAGAGGGGAAGAGCTTTAATGCTATCCATTTACCACTGCAACTAATTTGACCATTGTGTGTGTATACATGTGCATGGTAGCATAAGTCATGGATATATTTCGTAAGAGGCATAAAAATAAGAGCAAGAAGAGAAAGTATTAATAATGTTAAAAAGAGAACATAAAGTTTGCCTGGATTCTAACTTTAAGTGTCTGAAACACAGCCAACAATTATTGTTTTTCATTATTTTAAAATAAATTCTGTGACATACTGGAATTGCTTCAGTGACAAAGATGGATACTTTAGAGGCACTTGATTCCTCTTTTGATGGATGTAATTGTTAAATGGTTACCCGGGTTCAATCCCTGGGTTGGGAAGATCCCCTGGAGAAGCAAATGGCAACCCATTCCAGTATTCTTGCCTGGAGAATTCCATGGACAGAGGAGTGTGGCAGGCTACAGTCCATGGGCTCGCAGAGAGTCAGACACAGCTGAGTGGCTAATACATGTATACTGATATAGATCAGTCTCCAAACAGATTCCTTTCATTGCCCTATTCCGTGGCACCAATTTTTATTTTGAATTTAAAGTGTTTGAAGACAGCTATCAAATCCATCTAAGTCTGCTGATATCTTGGTTTTTGGTGTTTTAAGTTTTTAAATCACTCTCATAACATTGTTTAAAAAATTCATTTTCCACCTTGAGTGCTCTTCTCTGAATATATTTTAGTGTTCCTCTTTGAAAATAGATCCAGGTTTTCTGTGAAACCATCACCAACAACAACAGTAAATGCAAAGCGGGGGAATAAACAAAAGAGAGATGGAGGATAAGTCTATAGATTATAACAGATTTTTAAAAATCTAACACAGAGCAGAGCATGTAGCTTCTTTGGATACTGATTCAAACAAATGAACTATAACAATTATGTGTGTGATGAGTTATCTGAAAATTTGAATATTTACTCAAAATTTGATGATTTGAAGGAATTATTATTTCTAGGTATGACTTTTGTATTGGGATTATTTTTAGAAGCCCTAATATTTAAGAAGTTCTTCTTGAAAAATTTATGAATGAAATGATTTCTGAGCCTTGTTTCTAAGTAATTCACAGTGGTGAGTGCATGCGTATATTCACATGATCAAGACTGCCTTGAGTAGGTATTTGATGAAGTTGAGTGAAGGTATATGGTGGTTTAGTTCATATTCCGTCAACCTTTGTAAATATTTTAAATTCGCCATAAAAAAGCATTATTCAAAAGTTTCATAATTAAGTTTAGTTTCATAAAAGTTTGTTTCAGTTGATTTTTATCACTGTTAGCTATGCCTTACTTCAAGAAATCATCCCACAACTGTGTGTATGTGCATGTAGTTAGCCAGCTAGAAGAGTGAACAGACAGATGAGCAAAATATGATCACTACCAGCAGAATGCACTCCTGATATGAATCACAGAATTCAAGCTAGTTTATTTACATAAATAGTGAATAACAAATATTTCTTTTAAATACTAATCTTAAATACAGGCAGTTACAGTGACTATTTTAGCTACTTCTTTGCCATTTGAGTAGAAAAATAGATTCTTCATTTTAAACTTTGGATCTCCCAGGTTAAGTGGAGGCTAGGAGGAGAGAAAGATATGACTAAATATACTTATCTTTAAAGAAGTCAGGTTTTATGTGCATGTTTGTATAAATATGGTCACCATGGCTATTTCTTAGGTCAACAAATTTTATTGTATAAATGTGTTCTGTTGTACCCTGTGAAAGCTGCTTCAGTTGGACTCTGAGTAAAAGGACGCTGGGGGCTTCCCTCGTGTTTCAAGGTAAAGAATTCACCTGCAGTGCAGGGGGCGCAGGAGATGTGGATTCAATCCCAGGGTAGGGAAGATTCCCTGGAGTAGGAAATGGCTACCCACTCCAGTATTCTTGCCTGAAGAATCCCATGGACAGAGGAGCCTGGCGGCTACAGTCCATGGATCACAAAGAGCAAGGGACACGACTAAGCACTGAGCACAGAAGGACATGGATGATAACAACTAAGAAAATAAAAGACCCATATTATTTCATTTATCTTTTTGGTTCTAGGTCAGTTTTCAATCTATAAAAACCAGAGTATCACATATATTTCTGAAAATGCCAAGAATATCATTCAGTGGCCTCAAGGGCTACTTTCTGAAAAACACATGAATTAAAAAATGTGTATTGTATTCATTCTTTCAAGTTATATTGTTTTCTAGAGTCATTTTCTTTTTTAAAAGGAAAAATACATACACATACACACACACACACCATAAAATGTGTTGTTGTGCCTGCAAAAAAAAAAGTAGTAAAAGATTTATTGTCTTTTTAAGCACAATAACAAGAAATATGTCTTTATTATAATTTTATTCCCAGTTGAACTATGTCAATTATTTTGAAAACTATTACTAATACTACCAGTATTCCTCTGAAATGCATGTAAAGATAGCTATGTAGAATTTAGCAGACAAATGGGGCTCATAGATATAATATTCAGTTTTACCAAGATTTTATTTTAGTGTCATGATTCCTAAGTTTTTTATTTCTATAACAAATTAACTTCAATGTATGCAATATTTAATTGCTTTGTATTTTCTCAGAAATAACCAAATATAGACAAGTGCTAATGTAGGGATATTGTAGACAACAACACTAAAAATATAATGTTCAGTTCAGTTCAGTCACTCAGTCATGTCTGACTCCTTGCGACCCCATGGATTGTAGCACACCTTCTGCAGGGGATAAAAGCTTTTAGTGGATTTTTAAATCACTGATTTATTTTTTGTTATAATTTATGCCTAAAAACAATATTTTATCAGTATGTGCATATTGTCTGTATAAAGAGAAAACCACTCTTAAAGCATTTTTTATATCACTGAAGTAGAGCAGAAGTTATTTTTCAGTGGTTAGAAATAGTATAAGGTTTAAGTTGATAAAGCCTCTTTTACAGTAAAAGGTCCATGTACCCATTTGTATCTAATAGTTTACTGTTGCTTGAGCTTCTCAGACATTTTCAAAGAAAAATGGGTTCTGTTACTTGGCATCTACAGGCAAATTTCAGTTAATATATTCACAGGGATCAAGAAAACAATCCAGGCCGTTCCTGATTTATCTATAACAATTTTCACTGAAGGACTCAAATGACTTTAAATGTTTTTGTAAGTACATAATATCTCACCATATCTAAAAGTCTGTGTTATAACATAAGTTAAACATGAAAAAGAAAGCAATGACTTTCTATTACTTTATTTTAAATGGCACATATAATCCTGCAAGCCAGTTTTACTTTTCAGCATTTTTCAACTACTTTTAAATAGTATATATTACAAGTTCATGTTTTTTTAAAGTTTAGAGTTTTTAACATGCATTGTCTAATTTAATCCTCATTGCAACCTTGTATAGTGTTTTATTTATTTACAATATTTGGTTTAAAGGAAAGAAAACTTCACATGGCCTGCCTATTATTATCATGAGTCATGAAATCTAATTATAAGAAAGTCTGTCAGATCACTGGTCTTTTGGAATTCCTCTGGATTTGTATTTACATCATAGCTGTGCATCTGTTTTTATTCTTTCTATTGGTAGGTGTTTTTTTGGTTTTTTTTTTAGTTATGTGTTTTGAAGGCACTTATTCTGACCAATGGGCTTCCTTAGTGGCTCAGATGGTAAAGAATGTGCCTGCAATGCGTATTCTTATTGGCCTAGGTTTGATCCCTGGATTGGGAAGATCCCTTAGAGAAGAGAATGGTTACCTAATCCACTGTTCTTGCCTGGAGAATTCCATGGACAGAGGAGCCTGGAGGTTTACAGTCCATGGAGTCACAAAGAGTCGGACATGACTGAGTAACTAACACTTTCACTGCTTTTATTCTGACCCGAGCTCTATGTTTCAAACTCTAGTGTCAACCAGGATCAGTTCCTGTGTCACAAATCCAGTTCACAGGAAAAAGAATATGATTGACTCAGCTTTGGGCAGTTATTTTCAGCTCACATTCCTCCTCTGAATTACTTACATGTTCAATTGTCTATTGTTTACCTCTACTTTCAAGTTTTTGATTCAAAGTCATGTTTGATTTATCTCTGTTCTTGACATGACTTTATGATGGCCATCTCTAACATCTCCATCCTACACACCCATATCCAGTCCAATAACAATTCCATGTAGCTTTACTTCCCAACAACATATAGAATGTGACAGCTGATCAGACTTTCAGTCACTATCATCTAAGTCAAACTGCCATTTTCACTTGCCTGGATTATCCATATCTCTGTATCTATTCATGTTCCCTACAGCCTATTCTCTGTATAGAAAACAGAATCATATTTTACAATTTTAAGTCAGATCATGTCATTTCTCTGGTCAGGTTTCCTATCTCACTTCTATTAAAATTGAGATTATTTTCAATGTTCTACAAAGTTCTGTATTATCTATAGCCCACCTATTACCTTTCTAATCATAAAACCTTTATTCTTTATCTTGTTTACTTGGCTCCAGCCACACTAACTTTCTGCTGGTTATTACACATGTTGGGTGCATTCTCAGTTTGTGGTTCTTCCTCTTGACTTAAATGTTCTGCCCTGAGAACTCTGTGTGGGCTCACTCTATTGCTTCCTTCTGGTCTTTGCTTAAATGTCATGTTCTCAACAGGGCTTTCCTGACTATCATGTTTAAAATGGCAGTTTTTCTCCCAGGGTTCCTAAGCTTGTTCTATGGGTTAAATTTCTCCATAGCACTTATCCTCATCTGACATTGTATATATTTTTCTATATGTTTAAACCAATTTTTTATGTGTTTATATTATCTTTCTTCTTGACATCTCACTTGACTGTGAGCTCTGTTAAAACATGTATTTTGTCAATTTTGTCCTAAAACACTGCCTGGTAAATAAATATTTGTTGAATGGTTATACTGTCCACCTCAGATCCCATCAATCAACACTTACACAGTGGAAGACTATGGTAAGAGCTGGTTTATGATGACAGGGAGGTCAGGGGGGAAGAAAATAGTACCTCACATAAACTAAGCAATTCTCAAAACCTCCCAGTGCCTTGCTCAGGATTATATAATTGATTAGTAGTAAAGGGAATTGAATTTAAGTATGTCACAGTATAGTTCACAGTTCTTTCAGTGGTCACAAAACCATAGCTTCACATGACCTGAGGTGTTGGTAAAGAATTCTAAGTTATCTCATTTTATATAGTTCTGAAATTGATTTATTAATTGGAAAATTACTAGATTCTTAATTATGTCTTGGTGACTTACCTCCCAGCAGACTATTTAGGGTAATATATATTTTCTGTCTGCTTAATGATGCTATTACACAGATTTGGGTCAAATTGAGCTGTGATATCTCTTCATGACCTCTGGTCAATAGCATTTCTCTTAATGTAAGAAGTTTAAAAACGTATGCCATATGAGACTTTCAACTTAAAATTCTCCCAAAGTTTAAATTGCAGCTGCCATATCTGAAAAATTTGTGGTGTTTAATACCAGAAGCTCTGTTGTCATTGTCATTGATATTGATAGGGGGAGGCTGTCAGGTTGGTGATATTTACTATAGGGGACATTTCTGGTAAAAATAATGAGAATTACTTTTGGAAAAGTAATATCTAATTTTAAAAATTACCAAAAAAAATGTTATAACACAAATGGACTCATAGACTTGTGAACAAATTAATTCCGAAACAAATAAATAAAGATTTGTAGCTATATTGAAGAAAGCAGACTGATATTTTAAAGAAACTAATTTAAGAGAAAAGGGAAGCTTTAAACTGCACCAGGACCAAATGAGTCCCAGAAGGACTGATCCAAACTGCTTAAGAAAAATAAAGTTAAATGAAAACTAGATTGAAGATTTGAATTGCATCTTAAAAAAATACATTGTATTCTCATTTTTTTCAGTTCAATGACTCAATACTTCAAGCAGAAAATATTTTTCTATTCTTAAAACAGTTCATTTTTTATAGCTATGGCTCTGTTAAAGAGTTAGAAGGAGAATTTTATTGCCTAAAAATTAAGGCATAATTTATATATATGAATGTATGTGTGCGTGTGTATACTCATATATAAGTATAGGTAGGTAACCTGGTTAGAACCATTGATTTGTTGATGTATGTAAGAGGCTACTTATAAAATTAATCCTATAAATTTCTATTACCAAATTTCAAAGTCAGATTCAAGAAAGCCTTGTCCATTTATATTACAGTGAAAAAAAAGACCTGTTCTTACTTTAAAGCACATACTATGTGTTTGGAACTGAGAATTATTTCCGAATATAATGGGGCTATGTGAAGTGAAGTGAACTGAAGTCACTCAGTCGTGTCCGACTCTTTGTGACCCCGTGGACTGTAGCCCGCCAGGCTCTTCTGTCCATGGGATTCTCCAGGCAAGAATACTGGAGTGGGTTGCCATTCCCTTCTCCAGGGGATCTTCCCAACCCAGGGATCGAACCCGAGTCTCCTGCATTGCAGGCAGACGCTTTATCCTCTGAGCCACCAGGGAAGCCCTATAGTAGATTAAAAGTTGAGGGGTCTTTCTTATCTTTCTTAGGAGCTGGAATTTATAGCTCATTTTATCTTAACATCTCTCCTTCCCTCCAATCCTTTCTCCAGGGAAAAAGGAAGGAAAAATAGACATGGCAATCAAGAAAGGCAGAGCTATACTTGCTTACAGATTTTACACTTTGAAAAATTTAGAGTGATGATAAAATATGGAGCTATCATTATAGGATCTTATATAAAAACTACAACCATTCCATTGCATAACTTGACATTAAAATGTACCTTATTAGAATTTTTTCTAGGAATTTTAAAAATAAAATTTAACTTTATATTCACATATAATTGTAAGAAATGATAGAGTATATCCTTCACCCAGTTTTCCCCAGTGATAGCACTTTACATAACTATAGTTCCAGTTCAGTCACTCAGTCGTGTCCGACTCTTTGCGACCCCATGAACCGCAGCACGCTGGGCCTCCCTGTCCATCACCAACTCCCAGAGTCCACCCAAACCCATGTCTATTGAGTCTGTGATGCCATCCAACCATCTCATCTGTCGTCCCCTTCTCCTCCTGCCCTCAGTCTTTCCCAGCACGATATTACAACTAAAAAAATTGACACTGATACAATCTATGTCTTATTCAGATTTCACTGGTTTCACATGCACTCATTTGAGTATGTGTCTGTGTATATATTTTATCAATGCATTTATCACATCCATAGATTGATGTGACCTCCAAGATAGTCAAGAGAGAAAAGTTCTTTAAAATGATCTCTTTTGCTACCCTATTATAGCCAGACATTCCTTCCCACATACCACCCTAACCCTTGGCAATCACTACTTGGTTCTTCATCTCTATAATTCTGTCATTTCAAGAATATTATATAAATGGAATAATAAATATACAGTCTTTTGAGATTGTTTGTCTTTATTCAGCATGGTGATCTGAAGTACCATCCAAGTTGTTCTGTGGCCAAATAGAATTCACAGTGGTGTGGACTGAATTTTGCCCCTCCACCAAATTCATATGTCGAAGTTCTAATCTCCCATGTGACTGCATCTGTAAATATGGTCTTTTATAAGAGCATTAAGTGTAAATTGGCTTTCAAGGTGGTGCTAATGGTAGAGAACCCACCACCAACACAGGAGACATAAGAGAAGCAGGTTCAGTCCCTGGGTTGAGAACATCCTCTGGAGGAGGGCATGGCAACTCATCTAGTATTCTTGCCTGGAGAATCCCATGGATAGAGTAGCCTGGTGAGGTATAGCTCATGGGGTCGCAAAGAGTCAGTCAGACTGAAGCAATGCAGAGTGCAGCAAGCATGCAAGGGTAAATTAGGTTCTGAGGGTGAGGCTCTAATTCAGTAGATCTGTGGCCTTATAGTGGAGAAGGCAATGGCACCCCACTCCAGTACTCTTGCCTGGAAAATCCCATGGATGGAGGAGCCTGGTAGGCTGCAGTCCATGGGGTCGCTAAGAGTCGGACACAACTGAGCAACTTCCCTTTCACTTTTCACTTTCATGCATTGGAGAAGGAAATGGCAACCCACTCCAGTGTTCTTGCCTGGAGAATCCCAGGGACGAGGGGAGTCTGGTGGGGAGCTGTCTATGGGGCCGCACAGAGTTGGACACGACTGAAGTGACTTAGCAGTAGCAGTACTAGATTTTTAAAAACTGTATTGAAATATATTTTTAAAACCCTATGGATTTTTTTGTCAAAGACATGCACTCAACAACAAAAATTTTGGTCAAGGTATTTATGTTATAAGGGAAAACATTTTTACTCTTTTAAAACTCAATTTTTATCCATAAAACTCCATGAAATTAAAACCTAAATTTTTTTAGACTCATACAAATAGAATAGATACTTGAAATTGTGAATGTCATTAATTACTTTTATTTGGCTTTGGAGTCACTTTTTATATGTTTCTGAGAAAATGTCATCAGTGTAACAATTTAGCTCATGCATTTGACATTCTGTGAAGGTTTCCCATCTCCTTAGGAGATGGGAAGCTGCTCCAGCATCAAACCTGCAAAGGCCAAATAGCTTTTTAGACTGACACTCTGCATCTGCATTAGGAAGGGACTTTTTTTCCTCAGCCCAAAAAAAAAGACCTGTTCTTACTTTAAAGCACATACTATGTGTTTGGAACTGAGAATTATTTCCGAACATAATGGGGCTATGTGAAGTGAAGTGAACTGAAGTCACTCAGTCGTGTCCGACTCTTTGTGACCCCGTGGACTGTAGCCCGCCAGGCTCTTCTGTCCATGGGATTCTCCAGGCAAGAATACTGGAGTGGGTTGCCATTCCCTTCTCCAGGGGATCTTCCCAACCCAGGGATCGAACCCGAGTCTCCTGCATTGCAGGCAGACGCTTTATCCTCTGAGCCACCAGGGAAGCCCTATAGTAGATTAAAAGTTGAGGGGTCTTTCTTATCTTTCTTAGGAGCTGGAATTTATAGCTCATTTTATCTTAACATCTCTCCTTCCCTCCAATCCTTTCTCCAGGGAAAAAGGAAGGAAAAATAGACATGGCAATCAAGAAAGGCAGAGCTATACTTGCTTACAGATTTTACACTTTGAAAAATTTAGAGTGATGATAAAATATGGAGCTATCATTATAGGATCTTATATAAAAACTACAACCATTCCATTGCATAACTTGACATTAAAATGTACCTTATTAGAATTTTTTCTAGGAATTTTAAAAATAAAATTTAACTTTATATTCACATATAATTGTAAGAAATGATAGAGTATATCCTTCACCCAGTTTTCCCCAGTGATAGCACTTTACATAACTATAGTTCCAGTTCAGTCACTCAGTCGTGTCCGACTCTTTGCGACCCCATGAACCGCAGCACGCTGGGCCTCCCTGTCCATCACCAACTCCCAGAGTCCACCCAAACCCATGTCTATTGAGTCTGTGATGCCATCCAACCATCTCATCTGTCGTCCCCTTCTCCTCCTGCCCTCAGTCTTTCCCAGCACGATATTACAACTAAAAAAATTGACACTGATACAATCTATGTCTTATTCAGATTTCACTGGTTTCACATGCACTCATTTGAGTATGTGTCTGTGTATATATTTTATCAATGCATTTATCACATCCATAGATTGATGTGACCTCCAAGATAGTCAAGAGAGAAAAGTTCTTTAAAATGATCTCTTTTGCTACCCTATTATAGCCAGACATTCCTTCCCACATACCACCCTAACCCTTGGCAATCACTACTTGGTTCTTCATCTCTATAATTCTGTCATTTCAAGAATATTATATAAATGGAATAATAAATATACAGTCTTTTGAGATTGTTTGTCTTTATTCAGCATGGTGATCTGAAGTACCATCCAAGTTGTTCTGTGGCCAAATAGAATTCACAGTGGTGTGGACTGAATTTTGCCCCTCCACCAAATTCATATGTCGAAGTTCTAATCTCCCATGTGACTGCATCTGTAAATATGGTCTTTTATAAGAGCATTAAGTGTAAATTGGCTTTCAAGGTGGTGCTAATGGTAGAGAACCCACCACCAACACAGGAGACATAAGAGAAGCAGGTTCAGTCCCTGGGTTGAGAACATCCTCTGGAGGAGGGCATGGCAACTCATCTAGTATTCTTGCCTGGAGAATCCCATGGATAGAGTAGCCTGGTGAGGTATAGCTCATGGGGTCGCAAAGAGTCAGTCAGACTGAAGCAATGCAGAGTGCAGCAAGCATGCAAGGGTAAATTAGGTTCTGAGGGTGAGGCTCTAATTCAGTAGATCTGTGGCCTTATAGTGGAGAAGGCAATGGCACCCCACTCCAGTACTCTTGCCTGGAAAATCCCATGGATGGAGGAGCCTGGTAGGCTGCAGTCCATGGGGTCGCTAAGAGTCGGACACAACTGAGCAACTTCCCTTTCACTTTTCACTTTCATGCATTGGAGAAGGAAATGGCAACCCACTCCAGTGTTCTTGCCTGGAGAATCCCAGGGACGAGGGGAGTCTGGTGGGGAGCTGTCTATGGGGCCGCACAGAGTTGGACACGACTGAAGTGACTTAGCAGTAGCAGTACTAGATTTTTAAAAACTGTATTGAAATATATTTTTAAAACCCTATGGATTTTTTTGTCAAAGACATGCACTCAACAACAAAAATTTTGGTCAAGGTATTTATGTTATAAGGGAAAACATTTTTACTCTTTTAAAACTCAATTTTTATCCATAAAACTCCATGAAATTAAAACCTAAATTTTTTTAGACTCATACAAATAGAATAGATACTTGAAATTGTGAATGTCATTAATTACTTTTATTTGGCTTTGGAGTCACTTTTTATATGTTTCTGAGAAAATGTCATCAGTGTAACAATTTAGCTCATGCATTTGACATTCTGTGAAGGTTTCCCATCTCCTTAGGAGATGGGAAGCTGCTCCAGCATCAAACCTGCAAAGGCCAAATAGCTTTTTAGACTGACACTCTGCATCTGCATTAGGAAGGGACTTTTTTTCCTCAGCCCTCAGAAGCCCTGAATTATGGCTTTGACTTTCAAATATCTTCCTAGGTTCCTGAAAAGTAAGTGTTAATAGCAGCCATAATAATTAGTTGCATAGAAGTAAACTGTAATTAATTACTAAATAATCAGCAATTAATAAGCAAATGAGTATTCCAGTCGAATATATGCTGCCAATAAGGAAAATTGATAACCACAACCTTAATTAAAGAGAATAATCTAAACACTGTCAGTTAACTTGAAAGAAATATTTTCCAAATAAGCTGCAAATTGGATAATTAGGGATTGCTAATGATAAGAGATTTTTCCTCACTAATCTCATTTTGTTTACCTCCTGTTATGTGCTAAGCCTAAAGTAAAACAATATCCTACAGCACAATGAAAAGAATTGCTTTTCTTCAGTTTTTGCAAGAATGCTAGTTCATTATGACTCACCAGTAAACAAAGTTTTATCAGATGAAAATAAAACCCTAGTTTAAAGTATATCATTTCATATTTGTAATAGTAACATGGTAGAAATAGTGTGTTTTTTTTTTATCAGTATAGGCTTCTAGAGGCAGAAAATAGGCCTGGAAGTCCATTAAACTTTCCAGCACATTTAGAGTGTAACAGTAGTATATCTAGGTCTTCCTAAGGTGGTGCTAGTGATAAAGAATCAGCCTACCATGCAGGAAACATAAAGAGACAGGAGTTCGATCCCTGGGTTGGGAAGATCTCCTGGAGAAGGGCATGGCAACCCATTCCAATATTCTTGCCTGGAGAATCCCATGGAGAGAGGAGCCTGGAGGGCTACAGTCCACAGGGTGACAAAGAGTCGGACACAACTGAAGGAATGTGGCACGCTGTGTAGTACAGCTAACATAGTCTGTAATAGAGCTAACAGTGTCACTGATATTTTGAAGGTAACATTTCAGAGAAGAAGTAAGCATTTCTGAGTACTGTTTTTGATACTTGAGGGACAGTGGTACATGTTTTAAATATCACTTTCTCTTCTTCATTGTGCATAGAATATCTCAGCAGAAGCCCTATCGAACTCAGACTTCTCCACTTATTAAAAATATTTTAACATTTTCTGTTATCTCTGAATTAGAAATATCTCATTTGTGTGTAAATCAAGTCAACAATGACAACAGCAAAAATAACTAATGCTTGTGGATAGCTTGGCGTGGCCCTGGGGTCTGCTTGCAGTCCTTTTCATGCGGTAGATTAATCCTTTGATCCTCACAACCACCCTTGAGAAACAGTCTGTGGATGAAGAAATTAAGGTTGAGTCATTGCCAAAAGTCACAGAGCAAAGATGTCAAGATTTAAACCCAAGCTTATCTGATTCTGGAGCAAAGGTGTTCCTCATTTTGTCATATTAGTTTTTCACCGTACTTCAGAAACAAGACTCTAAATTAAATATTAATAGAAAAGCATTCATTGAGTACTGTAGATTCAGCATATAAATAACCTCAGGGAAAAATGAATTCTAGAGCACATTTCATCACCAGCCAGCAGGAACATAGAATCTGTCAAATTTAACCTAGGTGGTCAAATTATTTTTCTTTTGAAGTTTTACCGTGTTATCCATTTCAAATTATCCGTAGTGCGTTATAATAAAAGGGGATTTTTTTTTTTCTCAACAACAATTAACCTCTAGTTTTTAGCAACTGGCAGCACTTTAAATGTCCAACTGTTTGTATTAATTTATTTTTTTTAAATGACTACCCTATCAGTCATTTTCCTTTAAGTGTTTATAATAGATAATGATTTTACTTTAAAAGTGTTTGTTATTTCAAATATTAAATCTTCTATTATGAAGTCATTTAACAGAGGCTATCCATTTTCAGTCAATCCAGTATACTCTTTTGACTTAGCTTTCAAATCTGAAATGATTCCTTTTAAATATCCTTGTCTTGGGATGAACCAGAAGGATGGTATGGGGAGGGAGGTGGGAGGGGAGTTCAGGATGGGAAACACGTGTACACCTGTGCGGATTCATGTTGATGTATGGCAAAACCAATACAATATTATAAAGTAATTAGCCTCCAATTAAAATAAATAAATTTAAATTTAAAAAATAAAACAATAAAAGCTTTTAGAAAAAAAATCTGCAAAAAAAAAAATTCTTATCTATTCTTTAAACAAAAGTCAAAATTAATAGATATGTGGGGGGGGGGGGGTTGCCAAAATGGAATCACAAAATATAAATATAAATCACAAATCATAAAATATAAAGGAATCACAAAATATAATTGTGATATAAAATATCACAATATAAGCACTAATATTGTTGTCCTTGTTTAGTTGCTCAGTCATGTCTGATTCTTTGCGACCCTATGGACTCTAGCCCAGTGTGCTCCTCTGACCTTGAGATTTCTCAGGCAAGAATATTGAAGTGGGTTTCCATTTCCTTTTCAGGGAATCTTCCCAACCCAGGGATCAAAACTACTACTCCATCATTTTTAAACCTTGGTCATTCTATTCTTTGTTATCATCATGTACCTTTAATTCTGTCTCTTTATGGGTTCCTTTAAATGTATAGAAACATTCAGGGATTTTTCATTTTGAAATATAAAAATATAAATAAATGAACAAATAACCCTTCCTTAAAGCTGTGTCCTTCCAAAGCTTCCATCATGGCTGTTGCTAAGTCGCTTCAGTCGTGTCCAACTCTCTGCTACTGCATAGACGGCAGCCCACCGGGCCCCCCTGTCCCTGGGATTCTCCAGGCAAGAACACTGGAGTGGGTTGCCATTTCCTTCTCCAATGCATGAAAGTGAAAAGTGAAAGTGAAGTTGCTCAGTTGTGTCCGACTCTTAGCGACCCCATGGACTGCAGCCCACCAGGCTCCTCCATCCATGGGATTTTCCAGGCAAGAGTACTGGAGTGGGGTGCCATTGCCTTCTTCAAAAGCTTCCATCATAGCTCCTCCATTTTGCTAATTAGCCTTAAAGGGAAAGCTACCATCTCCTCCTTGTTACTCCTCATTCATTTTTCAACCTATTGCACTGTTGCCATTATTAATTTAAGCCCTCATCTTATCCAACATTCTCTAATACTCAGTATTGAGGACTATTTTCTATGTTTGATACTGACAGTGTTTCCCTTTTAAAAATCTCAAGCTAAAATTTATTTTAACTTCTATTTGTTAAAAGAGAGGGTGGGGAAAGAGAGTTGTGTGTATGTGTGTGTGTTGGAGTTATATATTTTTTAATCTTCATGTTTTTACTTAGTAAACACTACCTATCTAGAACTTTATAAAATCATTTTTTATTCTTTTTTTTTTCTCCATTAACACAGAAGCAGGAAGCACTTTTTGATTCTTTAGATATATGAAACTGAATTGAGGGCAGGGCACTTTGTAAACAAAATAGGGAGAAAACCTAATAGGTTTAGTAAAATTCATCACGTTAGCAGGGGCTTGGGAAGAGCCATATCTGAGCTGTGAATCCTGTTGAGGCAGATAGTAAAGAGGAAACAAATCTTTTGTTCAGTTTTAAATTGTTGGATTTATAATACTTTTTTGGCATAAATCAATTTGATATCTAATTCACAGACACTGATGTGCAGCAGAGCAACTGAAGCCAGAAAGATGGAAGTTACACCTGTTAAACCTAGTATTTTTTTTTTTTTTCCCTTCATAGTAACTGTATCTTTTCTACAAAGGTCAGTAATAGCAATTTCATTTTCAGCCTATAATATAGAAGGTTAAAAAAAAATGAGATCTAAAATGTCATTTTTCCCTGTTCATGTTTGCCTCATTGTCTTGGAGAGTAAGGCATATTATGGTTTTTGAAAATTATTTGTATGATTGTGGGCTAATGGTGTCCAGTATATTTAAGTACCCACTGGTGAATTATTTATTTCAAAGAAAATCATAGAATTCCAGTATGTGAAATAAATATAAAAACTTAAGTTCCATTATATGCTTACAGTGAGCTAGGGCTGCCTTAGAACTTTGTACATATTATCTCATTTAATCATGGAAACAACCTAATAGGGTAAGAACAATTATGATGCCTAATTATTATAATAGGCTAGAAAGCTGAAGGTTAAAGGAATTAGGCATGTAATAACTAAGAAGCCATGATAGTAAGTAGTAGATTTAGGTTTCGGAGAAGGCAATGGCATCCCACTCCAGTACTCTTGCCTGGAAAATCCCATGGACAGAGGAGCCTGGTAGGCTACAGTCCATGGGGTCGCTAAGAGTCGGACACAACTGAGCGACTTCACTTTCACTTTTCACTTTCATGCATTGGAGAAGGAAATGGCAACCCACTCCAGTGTTCTTGCCTGGAAAATCCCAGTGATGGAGTGATGGGCTGCCCTCTATGGGGTCACACAGAGTCAGACACGACTAAAGTAACTTAGCAGCAGTAGCAGCAGATTTAGGTTTAATTCCAAACAGCACTGCTAATGTAAGCAGATAAATATATAGATCCTTGCAATGACAAGGGAACTGAAACAAGACCTCGGCTACTGGCCAGACCTCCTTTTAGACCCTGACATTATTTCCTAAGGAAATTCTAAAGACCCTCATCACTAGTGTATTAAAAATCTCTGAACTTTACATTCCAAGTAGTTGACTGAGTGCAACTGGGAAGCCCACTCCTCTCCATATCAAGCATCACTTAAAATTATTTTAAAGGAAGAGACAAACCCACCACAACCATCATTCTCTCATTTGCTCAGGCCACAACTCAGACAGTATCTTGGATGTTCCTCTTGCCTTCATACTGTATTATCTGATCCATGCGTAAGTTCAGGGCTTTCCTGTCATCACATACATTTTGAATATTATAACTGCTTATAACATGCCTTGCTACCACTTTAGCCTAAGGTACAGCAATCTTTTTCACAACCTGTTTAAGTAACTTCCCTAATGGTATTTTCGGCTTTCACTCTTGCCCCCTCCAGTTAATTCTCTAAACCTAGAATGATCTTTAAAAAATATCACTTCTTTCTCCTGCTGAAAACAGTCCAATGGTTTGTCATCCCATTGAAATTGAAATGTTTCAGTCTCTACATGATCTGACACCAATTTGAGCTTACCTCCTCCCTTCTTCCTTTTATTTACACTATTCCAAGTATCCTGGCCTCCTCTCTGTTCATCACAAACCTATCCTATATTTAGGACCTTTGCACTTGACATTCCTGTTCCTGAAACATCTACATGGCTGACTTCCTCACTTCTTTCAGGCCTCTGCTCCTTTATTGCTCTTCAGAGAGATCTTCCCAACAGTTTTCTCCAATGTATCTCAGCTCCCTTCCCAACCTCTTATTTTCTCTCCCCCTCCCCCGTCTTTTCTTTAAATAGCACTTCTGTGCTAGTCATTTTCTTTGTTTTCTCCTCTGTAAACCCACTTTCTGATCTCTTCTGTAAGTTCTGTGCCTCCTGAGGCTGATTTTTGTGGATTGCTTTCTCTGGGTTTTGTTGTCCCTCTGTCACTGGTTATGATTGGCCACTGGGAGTAGAAAAAGTGACAGACCACGGTGTTTATTATCCCTTACTTCCTTTATGTCTTGAGCTTGTTTTAGCCATGATGCCTCTCCTCTGGGTCCTGTCTGGTGGTACCCTCCCTACAGCTCAAGTTCTTATTCTCTTCTAGGAACACAGTTCTCTTTACTTGCCTATCAGGCTTAGAATGGTTATAATTTCCCACTATTGCTGGTTTCTGGGTGTTTCATCATCCTTTGCTGGTTTCTTTACCTCTGTCCATATTTCTGTATATTCCCTTTGTTAGCTCTCTTCAGTTAAACTCATTACCATCTATATCTTGCCTGAAATCCAGATGATTCAACCTTCCTCCCCATTACTTGAAAAAGTCATATTTACTTGTTTTTTATTGCCTAACTTTGCCATCAGAATATAAGTAAACAGAATGACTCCCTCACTCCTGCCAAGATGTACCTGCCCTATTCCCTGAACTTATGAATGTGTTACCTTACATGACAAGACAGACTTTTGCAGGTGTGATTACAGATACAGATATGGGGATGGGGAGATTATCCTGGATTGTTTGCATGAGCCTAGTATAACCTTATGAGGCTTTAAAAGCAGAGAAGCTTTCTTGACTGGGTCAGAGAGATGTGACCGAAAAAGACAGGAGAGATAAGAGGCTAGAGAGAATTTCGATCTGTCATTACTGACTCGACTCTGAAAATGGAAGAAGGGCGCCACAGGCTAAATAGAGAGCAGTCAGCCAGGAGAAGCTGGGAACAGTGTTCAACTGACAGTCAACAAGAAAATGAGGCTCTTAGTCCTAAAACTATAAGGAACTGAATTTTACCAATAATCAGAAGGAGGAGGAAACTGACCCTCCCTAGTACCCTACAAACTTCCTGCCTTTGTCCTTGTGACAACTATCTTGGATTTTCAACCTACAAAATTCTAAGGTTTTTTTCTGTTTACACTATTGACTCTGTGGATACTTTGTTCTTAGAGCAATAGAAGACAAATGGATGAGGTTTGAATTTATCTGAATCTTTGTTTTATATATGGACTTCCCTGATGGCTCAGGGCTCAAGAATCTACCTGCAATGCAGGAGCCACAGGAGCCGCGGGCTTGCTCCCTGGGTCGGGAAGATCCCCTAAAGAAGGAAATGGCAACCCACTCCAGTATTCTTGCTCGGGAAATCCCGTGGACAGAGGCGCCTGGTGGGCACAATCAGAAAGATCGTAAAGAGTCAGACACTACTGAGCACGCACACACGTCATTGTATCTACAGTGCCTAGAAGGGTATTTTGCGCATGTGAAGATGCTCAATGAACATCTGGGGAATTAATGAATTGATTGGTTAATGCTGCTGCTGCTGCTAAGTCGCTTCAGTCGTGTCCGACTCTGTGCGACCCCATAGACGGCAGCCCACCAGGCTCCCCCATCCCTGGGATTCTCCAGGCAAGAACACTGGAGTGGGTTGCCATTTCCTTCTCTGATTGGTTAATATATTTTAAGAAACCTTTGTTCATCTTAACAAAGCCTGTGATAGAACACAGTTATTTCCAATAGTTACACAACATGATTGCCCATGAGATTATCAAGAAGTAAGCTTAGAGAAAAGGGGTTTAATAAATTTTACCACAAGTATTTCAAAACCTTGTCAAAATAAACTTACTATTTGATCTGTCATTTTAGAGTTCAAATGGCAAATCAATTCCCATTCAAGTTCAAAGTGAGCTTTGTATTTTCTATATTTAAGATGTCATGTATCTGATATCTAAAATATGGCTTTAAAAAATGTGGACTAATTAAACTACCTCATGTAGATTCCTCTTAAATTGTCAAAAATCTATTTTTTTTAATTGAATTTGCTATGTAGATCACTTTTAACAGCTTTTTTTCTGAAAATATCTAATGTTTTGCCTCTATTGCATACCCCATGAACTTAAAAAAAACTAATTTAAAATTCTAAATGTGTGACTTTTTTGTGTGAAAAGATTCTTACTTAGGAAAACTATGTTCTGTTATCCTTAAAATAGACTGTATTATCAATTCAAATGTATAACTGATCAAATTAGAAGAGGGTGATTAAAAATAGTCATCTAGGCAAGTATTAATTAGCTTTAAATTTAACTTTCTCTGTACTCACTTATGTAGAAAGAGACAGGAATTTGAAGCTAATGCTACATTATCAGAAGTCAAAACAGTTTTAAAAATATGCCTGAAGGCATATGTTTCAAGTTTACTCAAATCTGAGTATACTGAAGTAATGGTTAGTTATATCTGTATCTTCAAATATTCAGACTATCAGAAGCTCCAGATTTCTCCATCTAGATGTCACTACTTTTATAAACCTCTGGAGGAGGAAACAGCAGCCCCACTCCAGTATTTTTGCCTGGAGAATCCCATGGACAGAGGAGCCTAGTGAACTACAGTCCATTGGGTCACAAAGAATGGGACATGACTGAAACAGCTTGGCACATCCTTATAAACAGCTTTGCCCTTCAGATTCATTGCCAAAATGTAACACATCTAGAGAGGAAGGTTTGTTTTCATCTTTATCATTTTTTAAAAAATTACAATGGTTCCCAAAATGTGATTCCTGAATCAGCAGCATTAGCATCTCCTGGGAAAGTGTTAGAAATAAAAATTTTGGGGTTCCACTCAACTCTGCTGAATCAGAAACTCTGGGCATGGGGCCCTACAGTATGTGTTTGCTAAGTTCTCCAGGCGATTCTGGAGAAGAAAATGATAACCCACTCCAGTATTCTTGCCTGGCAAATCCTATGGAGTCTAGGGGCTACAGTCCATAGGGTCGCAGGTGTAGTCCATAGGGTCCAAGTGAGCAGCTAAATAACAATAACCAGGCGATTATGAAGCAAGCTGAAGTTCAAGGAGCACCACGCTAGCTCAGTGAACTGCTTATATCTCACAGGGTCTTCTGCTCATTAACTGAATAGAATTAAACCACAATGAGAAATGAAGAAAAATAAGGTGAACTTGGGGCCTTTCTCTAAAGAACACAAATTTCTGAAAGTTAGTTGCCTGAGATACAGTTGCATATATTTAAAATAGGTAAATTTCCAATTTGCTAATAAGGAAACTGGTGCTTCATTTGGGGAAAATTAGCAAAGGAAAATCTCTAACCTGGAAAAATGTTTGCAGATTTCATTTACAGTTTTGTTTTTCCCTTTTATCTATGTCAAGTTTATATCAACATAGTACCAGAAAATGTATCATGAAGGTCAAAATAATGATTTTATTGTCCTTTTTAAAGACATAAACATGTTTTCCTCAGTACTAAAAAAATAATAATAATAAAGTAGTACTGACCCTCAATTAATAGATGTTTCCTTTATGATAGATTTGTTCTAATACATATAAAGGGTCCCTGTGGCTGCTGAAAGCATTGGATAGAAGGCCCATTAGGGATTCCTCAAAGAAGTATTTAGTATGTGCCCACAAGGTATTTCAGTTCAGTTCAGTCGCTTAGTCGTGTCTTTGCGACCCCATGAATCGCAGCACGCCAGGCCTCCCTATCAATCACCAACTCCTGGAGTTCACTCAGAGTCACGTCCATCGAGTCAGTGATGCCATCAAGCCATCTCATCCTCTGTCGTCCCCTTCTCCTCCTGCCTCCAATCCCTCCCAGCATCAGAGTCTTTTCCAACGAGTCAACTCTTCGCATGAGGTAGCCCAAGTATTGAAGTTTCAGCTTTAGCATCATTCTTTTCAAAGAAATCCCAGGGCTGATCTCCTTCAGAATGGTTGGATTTCCTTGCAGTCCAAGGGACTCTCAAGAGTCTTCTCCAACACCACAGTTCAAAAGCATCAATTCTTCAGTGCTCAGCTTTCTTCACAGTCCAACTCTAACATGCATACATGACCACTGAAAAAACCATAGCCTTGACTAGATGGACCTTTGTTGGCAAAGTAATGTCTCTGCTTTTCAATATGCTATCTAGGTTGGTCATAACTTTTCTTCCAAAGAGTAAGCATCTTTTAATTTCACGGCTGCAGTCACCATCTGCAGTGATTTTGGAGCCCCAAAAAATAAAGTCTGACACTGTTTCCACAGGTTGCCCATCTATTTGCCATGAAGTGATGGGACCGGATGCCATGATCTTCGTTTTCTGAATGTTGAGCTTTAAGCCAACTTTTTCACTCTCCACTTTCACTTTCATCAAAGGCTTTTGAGTTCCTCTTCACTTTCTGCCATAAGGGGTGTCATCTGCATATCTGAGGTTATTGATATTTCTCCTGGCAATCTTGATTCCAGCTTGTGCTTCTTCCAGCCCAGCATTTCTCATGATGTACTCTGCATATAAGTTAAATAAGCAGGGTGACAATATACAGCCTTGACGTACTCCTTTTCCTATTTGGAACCAGTCTGTTGTTCCATATCCAGTTACACCCAGGGCTGATCTCCTTCAGAATCGTTGGATTTCCTTGCAGTCCAAGGGACTCTCAAGAGTCTTCTCCAACACCACAGTTCAAAAGCATCAATTCTTCAGTGCTCAGCTTTCTTCACAGTCCAACTCTAACATGCATACATGACCACTGAAAAAACCATAGCCTTGACTAGATGGACCTTTGTTGGCAAAGTAATGTCTCTGCTTTTCAATATGCTATCTAGGTTGGTCATAACTTTTCTTCCAAAGAGTAAGCATCTTTTAATTTCACGGCTGCAGTCACCATCTGCAGTGATTTTGGAGCCCCAAAAAATAAAGTCTGACACTGTTTCCACAGGTTGCCCATCTATTTGCCATGAAGTGATGGGACCGGATGCCATGATCTTCGTTTTCTGAATGTTGAGCTTTAAGCCAACTTTTTCACTCTCCACTTTCACTTTCATCAAAGGCTTTTGAGTTCCTCTTCACTTTCTGCCATAAGGGGTGTCATCTGCATATCTGAGGTTATTGATATTTCTCCTGGCAATCTTGATTCCAGCTTGTGCTTCTTCCAGCCCAGCATTTCTCATGATGTACTCTGCATATAAGTTAAATAAGCAGGGTGACAATATACAGCCTTGACGTACTCCTTTTCCTATTTGGAACCAGTCTGTTGTTCCATATCCAGTTCTAACTGTTGCTTCCTGACCTGCATACTGATTTTTCAAGAGGCAGGTCAGGTGGTCTGGTATTCCCATCTCTTTCAGAATTTTCCACAATTTATTGTGATCCACACAGTCAAAGGCTTTTAATTACTGCCAAATACTGAACAAGATACAAAGGAAAGCAAGGCAATCCTCTGTCTTCCAGGATTTTATAATTTAGTGAGGAATTAAAAGGAAAGGAAAAGCACCAAACATTTTTCTCATTCTATCATGTGCCAGGCATTGAACCCCTGAACAGAGCAGGATACATAAACCTTACCAGTTAATCCATGTAACCACTGAAGGAAGTGGCATTATTCTCAGTTTACACAAAAGAATACCATCTGAAAGATGCTGAGAATTTGGTCAAATTCCTCAGATAAAGAATTGATGAAGATGAAATTTAAAATCAAAACTGATTTTTAAGACCATGTCCTTTCCTGTATACCATTTTTCATACAAAACACAAGCAGCAGTTCTTAGATATATGCTCAGTAAGTACCTAACTGCATTACAAAAGGAGTACTAATTGTGGATGAGGAAGTGAAGACTTCCCAAAAAAGTTCAATATAGATGTTCATTGAAAGAAAAATGTTCATGGCTTGACTAGCAGAAAAACGGGTTAAAAGTATTCCAGAAGGGAGACACTGTGAAGCAGAAAGTCATAGGCAGGAATAAAAAAGGCAGGTTCTGATACAGTGATGAAATCAGCCCAGCACATTTTAAGAGCCCAGTAAATGGTATTGAATGACTTTGCTTGACTCCAGCTATGTATGAAAGCACAGTCTGTAGTGATTAAAGGACAGCAGTGAATAGCCTCACTTTCCTTAAGTGGCATATCTACTGTCTGTGTCCTTGTACCTGCAGCCAAGGATTTGAGGCTTTCGGCTTTAACTTTGGATATCTATTATCTTTTCTCATGTAAGTGATAGTTTTTCTCTTCTCTGTAGCCAACAGGATCCATTCACGTTAGTCATATTGTCTCTCAAAAAAAAAAAAAAATCCTACGGGTACATTTCCATAATTTTCTCAAGTCCTTGGAGCTGAACATAAAAATATTCCTAAAAATATCAAATCTCCTAGGCATTTGTTTGCAGATGTATATGCCAGAAAAACTCAGTTTTTCCTTGAATAATCTAATTTTCATTCAACTTAATGTTAAGGAAATATTCTTAGATAATTATAGGAAGTAAAGTATTTCTGAAGAAAAGATTCATTTGATTGATCTATTATACTGACTTCAGTGGATTTTTACATGCCTCTGTATTTATTTTGAGTCAAAGTCCCCATGTAGAAGTAGGAGATTTCAAGGAGAAATTTCAAAAGAGCCTTTGTTTTACTCTCTTTAAAGCCCTCTCTGTGTAAGACATATTTTGTCATTTGGTCACTGTGAATTTCAAAAGATCTCCTATAACTGAATAGTCATTCCCCAAAGATCTTTGATCTACTATGGGAAATATCATTGTTCCCAAAGAAGATAATAAAAGTAGTAAGAAAATAATAAACATTCTCTTTAGGATATCACAGAATTGACTACAGACACTCAAGTCAGTTTTTAATCTACAGACACATGACAAGGTTAGCAACAGAGGAGCTGATAATGCTTTTCTTTTGTATCATGAGGGATGCATTTAAGATTTGAAACACAGCATGATGTGTGGTACTTTCAAAAGATTGGAGTGCAAATATGAAGTATGGAGCTTTGAAAATATAGTTAAGGAGTAATGTCAGCATCATGGTGGCATAAGTGGTTCCCTCTTTCTTTCCTCTTTGATTTACAACAAATTGAACATCTCAAACTGAAAAAAAAAAAGTTATCTACCCAGCATACCAGAACACCTGAAATCATCCATCTGTGGAGTCAAAGGGAGTAGATTGGACCCCCAAGGAGGTTGCAGAGCAAGAGAAGTGTTGGCAGAGAGAGTAACGGAGGACTGTCAGCCAGTCCATCAGTGAGCCAGCATGATCTTTCCAGCAGAGGAGGTGGAGGCGAAGGTGGTACTGCCTGGCCACTTGTGCTGCAACTGGAGGGACCAGTTTCTCTCTCTGAAGAGAGACCTTACTGACTAGGGGGATGGAAAGGAAAGGAAAATAGGCAGACAAAAAGGACTGTAGGAAAGAAAGGGTCTCCTGTTGTCTGACCTAGGAAGGCAAGCGAACTGCCCATAGACCTCTGGGGACACCCCTCCCCATTTGAAGATTCCCCTACAGAGCTGTGGGCACACCCAAAGCCCCAAGTGCTAAGTGCAGACCTCCCCCTACTCTGCTTCCACCCTTTGCATATTTATTATTAACTAGTGCACTCCCAACCTTAGTGGTGGGTCAGAGAAACCAAAAATCTGTGCTATAGCGCCACCTTCTGGAAAACAAAAGGAAAGCTCTCAACTATCAACCTGTTGAATTGTTAAACTCGAAGTAATCAAGTTCAGTTCAGTTGCTCAGTCGTGTCCAACTCTTTGCGACCCCATGAATCGCAGCACGCCAGGCCTCCCTGTCCATCACCAACTCCCGGAGTTCACTCAGATTCACGCCCATCGAGTCAGTGGTGCCATCCAGCCATCTCATCCTCTGTCGTCCCCTTCTTCTCCTGCCCCCAATCCCTTCCAGCATCAGAGTCTTTTCCAATGAGTCAACTCTTCGCATGAGATGGCCAAAGTACTGGAGTTTCAGCTTTAGCATCATTCCTTCCAAAGAAATCCCAGGGCTGATCTCCTTCAGAATGCACTGGTTGGATCTCCTTGCAGTCCAAGGGACTCTCAAGAGTCTTCTCCAACACCACAGTTCAAAAGCATCAATTCTTTGGCGCTCAGCCTTCTTCACAGTCCAACTCTCACATCCATACATGACTACTGGAAAAACCATAGCCTTGACTAGACGGACCTTAGTCGGCAAAGTAGTGTCTCTACTTTTGAATATGCTAAGAGCTGCCTAAATAAGAAAGGTGTTAACTATTTCAAAAAAGAGCAGAGACACTTCTTATCAAACTATAAAAAGCATGCTAATATACCATGTTAATAGTATCACAAAAGGATAATTTCCTAGCAACTAAAATCAACAACATAAAAATTGGAACCTAACTGGTAATTTAAAGTATCTATCATGAAAAAAATCAACAAGCTACAAGAAAACTCAGAAAGGCAATACAGCCTTCTCAGCTGTAAAATTAATGAATAGAAGGAATAGTTTACCACAGGGAAAGAAATTCTAAAAACAGGCAAACAAAAATCCTGGAGCTGAAGAACTCAATCAGTGAGATAAAGAATGCATTAGAAAGCATTGGAAATAGATCAGATGAAAGAGAATAAGCAAGCTCAGGGTAGAAATATAGAAATGATTTAGGTGGAAGAGGAAAGAGAAGTAAGATTTTATAAAAGTGAAGAAATGTTACAAAGATTATCTGACTGCATTAGAAAAGCCACACACACACAAAAAAGTCACCATGGAAAACCAACAACTGTAATAGTAGGCAGAAACATAATGCTAACTGTTCACAGATTAGGTATAGGAGTAACATACCTCAACATAATACAGACTATGTATGACAAACCCACAACTAATGGTCTACTAAATATAGGGAAACTGAAGGTATTTTTCCAAAGATCAGGAACAAGGCAAGGATGGCCACTCTTAGCATTCCTATGCAGTATACTACCTAGAAGTCCTAGCTGAAACAAATAGGCAAGACAAAGAAAAAAAAAAGTCATCCAATTCAAAAAGGAAGAAGTAAAGTTGTTATTTTCTGATCTTATGATCCTATATTAAAAAAACTAAAGAATCAGTAAAAAAAGCTCTTGTAATTAAGCAATGTTTTTTAGTAAAGTGGTACTATACAAAGTCAACAATTGCCTTAATTTTTGATACAGTATACAAAAATCAATTACCTTCCTTTATACTAAGATGAAGCTGGCAGTAAAGAATCCATCTGTCAATGCAGGAGACCCAAGAGACACACTTCTGATCCCTGGGTCAGGAAGATCCCCTGGAGTAGGAAATGGAACCCACTCCAGTATTCTTGCCTGGAAAACCCCAAGACCAAAAGAGCCTGCAAAAAGTCAGATATGACTATGCACACAAACACACTAATAAATAAGCATCTGAAGATCAAGGAAAATCACTTAATACATAATAGCACTGAAAACAATAAAATATTTAGGAATAATTTGAACCAAGGAAGTGAAAAATCTGTACAATGAAAACTTCAATACTTTACTGAAATAAATTGAGGAAGACACAAACAAATGGAAAAGTATCCCATGTTCATGGATCTGAAGAAGTAATATTGTTAAAATGACCATACTCTTTGCGACCCCATGAACCGCAGCACGCCAGGCCTCCCTGTCCATCACCAACTCCTGTAGTCCACCCAAACGCATGTCCACTGAGCCGGTGATGCCATCTGACCATCTAATCCTCTATCATCCCCTTCTCTTCCTGCCCTCAAACTTTCCCAGCATCAGGGACTTATCCAATGAGTCAGTTCTTCGCATCAGGTGGCCAAAGTATTGGAGTTTCAGCTTCAACATCAGTCCTTCCAATGAACACCCAGGGCTGAACTCATTTAGGATGGACTGGTTTGATCTCCTTGCAGACCAAGGGACTCTCAAGAGTCTTCTCCAACGTCACAGTTCAAAAGCATCAATTCTTTGGTGCTCAGCTTTTTTTATAGTCCAACTCTCACATCCATACATGACCACTGGAAAAACCATAGCCTTGACTAAATGGACCTTTGTTGACAAAGTAATATCTCTGCTTTTTAATATGCTGTCTAGGTTAGTCATGACTTTCCTTCCAAGGAAAAGGATCTTTTAATTTCATGACTGCAATCACCATCCGCAGTGATTTTGGAGCCCAGAAAAATAAAGTCTGACACTGTTTCCCCATCTATTTGCCATGAAGTGATGGGACTTGATGGCATGATCTTAATTTTCTGAATGTTGTGCTTTAAGGCAACTTTTTCACTCTCCTCTTTCACTTTCATCAAGAGGCTCTTTAGTTTTTATTCACTTTCTGCCATAAGGGTGGTGTCATCTGCATATCTGAGGTTATTGATATTTCTCCCGGCAATCTTGATTCCAGCTTGTGCTTCTTCCAGCCCAGTGTTTCTCGTGATGTACTCTGCATATAAGTTAAATAAACAGGGTGATAATATACAGCCTTATTGTACTCCTTTTCCTATTTGGAACCAGTCTGTTGTTCCATGTCCAGTTCTAACTGTTGCTTCCTGACCTGTATATAGGTTTCTCAAAGGCAAGTCAGCTGGTCTGGTATCCCCATCTCTTGAAGAATTTTCCATAGTTTATTGTGATCCAACACAGTCAAAGGCTTTGGCATAGACAATAAAACAGAAATAGATGTTTTTCTGTAACTCTCTTGCTTTTTTGACGATCCAGCGGATGTTGGCAATTTGATCTCTGGTTCCTCTGCCTTTTCTAAAACAGTCTGAATATCTGGAAGTTCACGGGTTCATGTATTGCTGAAGTCTGGCTTGGAGAATTTTGAGCATTACTTTACTAGCATGTGAGATGAGTGCAATTGTGCGGTAGTTTGCGCATTCTTTGGCATTGCCTTTCTTTGGGATTGGAATGAAAACTGAGCTTTTCCAGTCCTGTGGCCACTGCTGAGTTTTCCAAATTTGCTGGCATACTGAGTGCAGCACTTTCACAGCATCATCTTTCAGGATTTTAAATATTAACAATATTAAGGCTGCTCAAAAAATTAAAAATAGATCTACCATATAATCCAGCAATTCCACTTCTGGATGTATACCCAAAGGAAATAAATATAAGATTTCTATAGGATACATGCACTCCTGTATTTATTGCAGCACAATTCACAATAGCCAAGATACAGAAACAACTCAAATGCCCAGACTGACGAATAGATAAAAAAAGCTGTAGTTCATATACACAATGGAATATTATTCAGCTGTGAGAAAGATATTCTGCCATATGCAATAACATGATTGAACTTTGAGCACATTATGCTACTCAGAATACGTCAGACACAGTAGGAGAAATACTGTTTGATCACTTATATGTGGAATTTAGAAAATTAAACTTATAAAAACACAGGGAGTAAAATGGTGATTACCAGGGTTGTAGAATAAGAGTAATGACATTTAAGATTCAAGCTTGTGATAAATAGTAAATGAACTATAGAGATCTAATGCACAGTTTAGTAAATATAGATAATACTGTTTTGTAATTATGTGATAAATAGCACTACATTGGCAGTCATATTACAGGGCCTCCCTCGAAGCATGAAAAACATTTATATAGTCATATTAATGATAATACTGAATAAGGATTTACTTATAAATGTGTTAAAACTACATTGAGGCTCAGATTGTTCATTCAATGTGTGTCCTTTCACTGAATTACTTTTATTCTTTTCCTCACTAAACCACCCATATATTGGTTTTCTTAAAGAAAAAAAAAAGTTCTTGTTGCCTCTGCTTTCAATAATTTTTGCTTTTAATTTAGTTACAAAAGTGAAATATAAGTGGCATACATGACATACAATCATATTTTGACTTAAGTTTTTCTTTTGGCATTTTCCAGTATAACCAATTACCGTCAATCTTTAAAACCTGTGTAGATGTTCATTTTACTGACTGGTGACAAGCAGTAAATTTTGAACATTATTAATGGAATAGAGAAAAAGACTTCCCTGGTGGCTCAGACGGTAAAGCATCTGCCTACAATGCAGGAGACCCGGCTTCAGTCCCTGGGTCAGGAAGATCCTCTGGAGAAGGCAATGGCACCCCACTCCAGTACTCTTCCCTGGAAAATGCCATGGACGGAAGAGCCTGGTAGGCTACAGTCGGTGGGATCTCAAAGAGTCGGACACGACTGAGCAACTTCACCTTACCTTACCTAATGGAATAGAAAAACTCAATAAGCTGATTTTCTTGCCTCCTCATATAGTGGTATATTTTTCTGCTTGAACTCAGAGAATGACACCTCTCGGTGCTGATTAGTGTTGCCCTCTTTGGATGACCATATTTACAAGTACTAAATTTCACTCTTGTTTAATTGTCTTTGCATCTCTTTCTTTTTGTACTATATCTTACACTTTCATAGTTTAGAAAGCTCATTTTCTTTATGTCATAATTTGTTTCTCAAAATAAAGTGTCTTAAAAAGGGAGTAATTTGGCACTTCTGTTTTACTTTATTAAAACAGCAATAAACTCTAGTGTCTTTATATATACTTTTTGTTCATGTCCTCGATATTTTTAGAATTTAATTTAGATTTATATATTTCATTAAACTATATCTCAAAAGTTACTACTATATTTATTTCTATAAATTGGAACCAAAATTGACTTAATAAAGTGCTGAATTCTGCTCTCAAGGAAGAAGCATATTCTTTACTCAAGATTTGCTGTCCCCTCAACTTTATTTGGCAGACTAGATGGTCTGTGATGTTTTGGTTAGCCACCTAGCAATTATTTTTAAATGGATGTTTTTATTTTTTTGTTTTAAGAAAAAAACATTAAAATGGAAAAGTCTCTCCGTTAAATACAATAATTTCATGGTATCATTCTATGTTTAAAAAAATCCTAGAAAAAGTCAGTCCTATTTAAAGATCAGTTAGTAAGAAATACTGCTTATCTGCTTCTTCTCACTCTGTACATCAGATTCTTACCTGTGTTAGCAAGTTGTCTTCCTAGTATCCTGCATACCTACCTGTCTAATGTTGAGATTCTTTTAATGTAGCTTATATAATTAGTAGCATCAATTTGTTAAATATAATTGTGCATGCTAAATTGCTTCTGTTGTGTCCAACTCTGTGTCACCCTATGGACTGTAGCCCACCAGGCTCCTCTGTCCATGGGATTTTCCAAGCAAGAATACTGGAGTGGATTGCCATGCCCTCCTCCAGGGGATCTTCCCAACCCAGGGATCAAACCTGCATCTCTTTTCTCCTGCATTGGCAGGTGTGATCTTTACCACTAGTGCCACCTGAGAAGCCCTGAATATAATTAAGCCCATGTGATTATTTTTAATATGCAATTTTTAATTTTAACAAATTCTTTTTTAAATGTCATTATGAATACTTTTACAAATTATTAGTTGTACATATGGTAGTTATTCTAAATCTTCTATTTCAAGTTTAAAAAGTATTTAAAAAATCTTATTTTAAAAATAACTATGAAAGTATTATTCATATTTTTTGTCACATCCAAACTTGGCTGGTTGTCCTCTGTGTGTCCCTAACTGTTTCTAAGCCCAATATGTGCTGGCATATCAATTCTTTGTGTCAAGGAACATTTCACAATTTTCATGAAAGTATCAATCTCAGCTTTCCATTTATTCAAAGTTCACTTTAAGTATATTTTATTTATCAATAATATTTCTTTAAAAGTTTATCTTCATCCAATATATTCCCGAAAATGCCAGCTAGAATTTGCTTATTAAACTCAGAATGTCTTCTATACATTTCTGCATTACCATTCAGCATTCTTTTTATGCTTTCCCAGTTCTCTCTATAATAGCATCAGTATACCCTTTACAGTCTACATTTGAAGGTTCAATGATAATAGGATACTGTACAGTTATTTTTGTTGGAACTAGTGTCTTATGGATATAACCATGATTTTAGAAGAACAGAATAGTAATTTACCTACACTGGAGGTGGATCCATAACTTTATTAACATTTAGCTAAGTGCATTGTAAATCATACTGAAATTCAGAGTGAACCATGTCTACAGGAATAAGCATACTCAACTTAGCTACCATAGGTTCTTTCTTCATTAGACAATAATTGCTTAGTCTATTGTGGGGGAATATATTAATATATGTATAGATTTTAAAGCTCTGTGTTATACCAGTGTCTGTAAAATAAAGCAATCATACAAGTTAAAACTAGATCTATTTCAACAATTGTAGTGACCAGATCAGAGAATATTGACTTCAACTGTGTCCTTGTCCTTAATTCTCACAAGAATAAGTACTATCAGAATACTCTTGAAGTCTTCAAGGCATCTTGGAAGAAAGGCTTTTGAAGCTTGTCAACCAGCTTGGATTATGACCGTTTTCAAATTTCTCTAGGGAGGAAAACAGGAAGCCTTCAAATTGTAGCCATTAGTATATCTCTTGGGTATAAGGAGGACCAGGGAATTATTATCTAATAATCTTCTTTGCTGTCTGACTTTTGTATTCTGACCTGAGTAAACTGTGAAATTAGGCTAAATATGAAACAATTCTGTGAAACAGTGCTAAGTATTTAAAGGAGACTGTGAAACATATGCAAGATATTAAATCAATTTGTAACTCTTTAATATGGACCAAGAAAGTCCGAGCACATATTCCCAAGCAACTTCTTGAATGATGACCCACATTTGTGCCACACAGTACCTATGACCTCAATGCTAATGACAGAAACACAGCTCAATCCTACTGCTTGATTCATAATAAAAATTTTTGATTGTCAAAAAAGAAAAATGACAAAAGAGAAGAAATACAGACAGTAATTTTCAGAACATTTTTTTTTTCTTTTTATCTGCCTGGGAATGCAGGCTAAGTTGTTTCAGTTGTGTCCAACTCTTTGTAACCCCATGGACTGTAGCCCACCAGCCTCCTCGGTCCACAGGCTTTTCCAGGCAGGAACACTGGAGCGGGTTGTCATTTCCTTCTCTAGGAGATGTTCCCAACTCAGTGACTGAACCCACGTCTCTTTTGTCTCCTACATTGGGAGGTATGTTCTTTACCACTAGTATCCCCAGGGAATCCCAGAGTTAGTTAAAACAAACCTTGAACATCATGTATTTAACAGCTTAGGAAATTCATCTTACTGATGAAACAGGAAGTTCATCTTACTGATGAACCTGAGATGGCATGTAAGAAATAAAAAACAGACAAATCCAATGATGTATTTCAAGATATAATTGGTAGCCTGTACTCAAGCCTACCTTATCACTTGGGGATGCTAAAAAATACATGGTAATAAAATAAAAATAATATTTATGTTTACCATTCTCCCACATTCAATTGTTTTAAATAATAAGCCATCACTCCAAATGGAAAATTGTGTGATCAGAATACTTTGTGTAAGGCTATGATTTGTGCCACAATAAATGGAGTATAAAGAGCAATATTTTAATGTGTATATAGAAGTTTGCTTCAAATAATAAGCTGTTTTCAATCAGTAGGCTTACTATGACTGTATTCTTTTTTTCTTTTCTGCTATGCAAAGGTATACAGCTTTAGTTATTTCTGCAGACTATTACATGGGCCGTGGACGGCGGCAGACAGTATTTATTATGTCTTTGTTTTTCATATTCTTCATAAGCATCCTGTGGAGCTAGGCTGAAAGCTCACTTAGAGCAAACATCTAAGACGGAACAACTCAACGTTCCATCTTGAGTGCTCAATGGAACAACTCCAGTCCCAGCAATGTGGCTAGTATATTTCAGGTGCTCAAAAAGGTTGAAACATTTTGTTAAATTGATTGAATGGGCATAGAATAAATGCCAAGTAATCACACCCTGTTCCTAACAAGGGCTTTTTATAAAGCAGTGGATTTCGAAATGATTCACTAAAACTGCATCATAGGCAGCAACTAGAAACTTCTTAGAAATGCAAATTCTCAGACTCCTTGACAGATCTTGAAAATCAGAGACTACATGGGTAGGTCCAGCAATTTGTGCTTAAAAAGCCCTCCAGGTAATTCTAGTGTGTGCTAGCTTGAGAATCACCAAGGTAAAGAAACTTCAAATACAGTCTGCACAGTGACATCAAAGCTTTTCAGAATTATGAGAGTGTCTCAACAGTCTATTTTAGAAAGACAACCCCTATGGACAGATTGTGTATAATTTTAATTTCTCAAGAACTTTTTTTTTTACTTCTTGAAAACTCATTTTGACTAGAGGAAGTATTCCCTATTCATGTGTAGCAAATTGTGTGTTTTGTGTAGGAAGGCTGACTTACTTGGAGTTACTGGTACATATCATGAGACAGAGATGTGGGTGCAGATGGTTTATTAAGAAAATGGTTCCAAAAAGCACAAGTGAGGAAATGATGAGCAGGAGAGAGTAAAGAGAAAAGCCAGTCAAGAATGTGTTGCAAAAATGCCTGTTGGTGGGAATACAAGTTGGTACAGCCACTATGGAAAACAGTATGGAGGTTCCTCGGAAAACTAAAATTACCATATGATTCAGCAATCCCACTCCTGGGAATATACCTAGCCAAAACTGTACTTCACCCCTATATCCACCCCTGTATTCACAGCAGCACTATTCACTAGCCAAAACATAGACACAACCTAAATGCTGATTGACAGATGAATGGATAAAGAAGGTATGGTACATATATACAATGAAGTACTACTCAGCCACAAAAAAAGAATGAAATCAGGCCATTTGTAGCAATATGTGTACAACTGGAGATTACCGTATTAACTGAAACAAATCAGAAAAAGGCAAATACCATATGGTGTACTTATATATAGAATCTAAAATATGGCACAAAGGAACCTGACTACAAAACGGAAACAGACTCACAGACGTAGAAAACAGACTTGTGGTTGCCAGGGGTAAGCAGGGGAGGGAAAGTGATGGACTGGGAGTCTGGGCTTGGTAGGTGCAAACTATTACATTTAGAGTGGATAAGCAACACAGTCCTAATATATAGCACAAGAAGCTATTCACTATTCTGTGATAAATAGTAATGGGAAAGAATATTTTAAAAATGTATATGTGTGTATAACTGATTCACTTTGCTGTACAGCAGAGATTGATGCAACATTGTAAATCAAGTTACTTAAATAAAAAAAAATTGAAAATGGAAAAGAATGTGCTACAAAAATGGATTACAAATGTGGGCACATGGGGTTCAATCCTACAGTGAATTTCCTTGGAATCTGTGTGTGGAATACACCGCAGGATCAGCCTACTGGGGAGAGGGGTGACTGAAGACCATATCTAGTTTCTCCCATCGCCGTTGGTTGAAGGCTGACCCGAGTAATGCCAACATATCCCCACACCTAGGCTAGGATTGTGTGTAGCCAAATAAGCTGGAGAAGGCCCTCAGGTAGAGAAGATAAGACACAAACTCTTGAGATGGGTCTTGACAGTATGCTGGAAATTGTTTTTGCCTGCAGTTATAGGCAACTCACATAGGCTGAGGGCCAGTGGGCCAAAGAAAGCCTCTAAGTGTTAATTCTCATCCAGTTCACAATAATCATTTAATATCTATTACAAGACAGTTCAGGCTGGTGGCTAGGAATGTAAAACTAGATAAAACATCATTCTGCCTCAAGAAGATTTTAATCGTAGTAAAAGAGTAGACAAATAAAAAGAGAAAATTAGATATGCTCAGTGACAGTGATAAATTTCTACATGTATAAGAAGAATTTGTAGGGGAGAGGGTATAATGATCATGGAAGACTTCTTAGAGGTGATGATAATAATCATGGTAGAAGGAAGTGCTGAAAGACACTTAGAAAAAGCTTTGAGGATGTGTTTGTGGACAGAAACCAGGATGATTGAGATGTAAATGGGAGGTGTTAAAAAAAAAGAGAGAAAACAATCCTAGGCCATATTTAAGAAGACTGTGCAAGTTGGTTGAAAATTCATCTGTTAGATGGAAGGAAGTCTGGCATCCCACAGGTGATAAATGGAGAGATATGGAAAGCACAAGAATGTGTAGGTAACTGATGTTGCAAATTCCCTAAGGAGGAAAGAAGAATGGACCCAAAGTTCTATTGGAATGATTAGGCCCTTTTTAGGAGGAGGGATGCCTATTTTATTGTGAAGAGAGAGGAGAAATGAAGTTAAGAGGGTGTGCATTGTAAAATAGAGAAAATAATAGTAACTACCTTCTAAGGGCTATGAGGAGAACTAACTGATGAAAGACACTAAAATCATTGTCATTGCTTCTCATGGGTAATATAAATCCCAAAATGTTAGCGGCTGCTGCTGCTTAATAGCTTCAATCATTTCCGACTCTGTGTGGCCCTATGGACTGTAGCCCGCCAGGCTCCTCTTCCATGGAATTCTCCAGGCAAAAGTACTGGAGTGGGTTGCCATTCCCTTCTCCAGGGGATTTTTTTCAACCCAGGGATTGAACCCAAGTCTCCTGCATTGCAGACAGATTCTTTACCATTGAGCCACCTTGGAGGCCCCAAAATGTCAGCTGCTGCTGCTGCTGCTAAGTCGCTTCAGCTGTGTCTGACTCTGTGCGACCCCATAGACGGCAGCCCACCAGGCTCCCCCCTTCCCTGGGATTCTCCAGGCAAGAACACTGGAGTGGGTTGCCATTTCCTTCTACAATGCATGAAAGTGAAAAGTGAAAGTGAAGTCGCTCAGTCGTGTCCAAATGTCAGCTAGTATTATTCAAATAAGAGCTTGCTTGCTTTGTTTTGGATTTTAGAGATGCAGAAATGCAAGGGCTTGAAACCATGTCTATGCATTGATCTTTATTCATTATTGCTTTGAATAGGAAATAGTTGTGAAGTTGTTAGGAAATGAGCTAGGGGAATTGGTTGAAGGTTGAATGTGACTGCCTGGAAATGGGAAAGGCAGAACCAACAATACAGATATACAGAAGAATTGCTAGAACCAGATATACAGAAGAATTGCTAGTTGGAATCTAGTGTCCAGTAAAGGTTGGAAGTCATGTTTTTTCAGTGACACTAAGCCAAACAGTTGGGTAATTCATTTCTAGGAATGGTAGAGCAGTGTGTTCTAAGGCATGTAAACAGCATTCAGGGTAGCACTAGCTATTTAATAGATATTGTGCAGTATAAACAGTGACAAATAAGCATATGTATAAACAGCTTAAAAAGAAAAAAAACTTGAAAAAATTTCTTGAGATGTTTAATGAAAATTTTACAATGTATAAGATGATTTTGAATATTCTTATATCTGTGATCATAGCCCACGTTTCTTTGTCAGACTCTGTAATTCTCTTCTACAAATGACATTTTGTTTGAGCAGTTAGCAGTTGGTGCCTCAGTTTCAACTGACATGTTGTTACTAAACACAGTTCTAACACCATAAGGTGATTTGTCAGTGGTAAGAGAAAAATGGTTTATATTTCACTATAGTGAAATAGCACAGAAGGAAGAGTCAATTGCTTGGAATTCTGGAAATGTCCACGCTGTCAAGTCCAATACCGTTGAAAACATTTTTTTGCAGTAGGATAAAAGGTATACTTTTAATGGTAAAAGCTATGAAAAAACTTAGAAATATCAGAAAGCTGGAAGGCATTGTTTTGATTCTGTAAAAAGTTCAAGGATCATACCTCCAATGAGCTTGAATACCTTGAATATGAACCACACAGTCACTTTAGGGATATAGCTATGGAAGTTTACATTTTTCATTTCTTTCTTTTTCTTATGAATACTTGTGTATCAAAATGAATAAGACCTTTTTGAATATTTTTCCTCTGTAAAGTCTTTTGATTCTAGAATCATCAGCATTTTATACCATTATACTATTTTAGAAAGCAGTTCAGTTCAGTTCAGTTGCTCAGTCATGTCCAACTCTTTGTGACCCCATGCATTGCAGTATGCCAGGCTTCCTTGTCCATCACCAACTCCCAGACTTGCTCAAACTCATGTCCATCAAGTTAGTGATGCCATCCAACCATCTCATCCTCTGTTGTCCCCTTCTTCTCCTGACTTCAATCCTTCCTAGCATCAGGGTCTTTTCCAATGAGTCAGTTCTTCACATTTGGTGGCCAAAGTATTGGAGTTTCAGCTTCAGCATCAGTCCTTTCAATGAATATTCAATACTGACTTCCTTTAGGATAGACTGGTTGGATCTCCTTGCAGTCCAAGGGACTCTCAAGAGTCTTCTCCAACACACAGTTCAAAAGCATCAATTCTTCGGCACTCAGCTTTCTTTATAGTCCAACTCTCACATCCATATATGACTACTGGAAAAATCACAGCTGTGACTAGATGGACCTTTGTCAGCAAAGTAATGTTTCTGCTTTTTAATATGCTGTCTAGATTGGTCATAGCTTTTCTTCCAAGGAGCAAGCATCTTTTAATTTCATGACAGTGAGAGACTTTATTTGGGGGGCTCCAAAATCACTGCACATGGTGACTGAAGCCATGAAATTAGAAATCAGAGTCCTGGTGAAATACTGAAAGAGCCCAGAGATAGCAGAAATACCAAACTAAGGATGTCTTTTAAGAAGTAACAGTCAGCTTCCATAGTGGCTTTCATCAATGATGTGCTACTGAAAACCCAGAATATGACCAAGTTATTCAAGAACAATAAAAAGCTGATTAACCACAGAAGCTAGACTCTTAACACCTTATGGCAACAATACCCAATAATTGTTGTCTGTTTCTCTTCTAGAAGCTCTTGTCACTTTGGCCTGTGATGTAAAATAATCAGACTATGTACACACACATACACACACACACAAACACACATAGGTATATCCCTGGAGTAGGAAATGGCAACCCACTCCAATTTTCTTGCCTGGAAAATCCCATGGCCAGAGGAGCCTGGTGGGCTACAGTCCATGGGGTCACAAAGAGGCAGACACAACTGAGTGTATGCACAAATACACACACACACACACATATTATCAGTTAGCAAGTATAGCAAGTTGCTCACATTCTGAAGAGAATATGGAATATGGGAAGTAAGACACACTAAAAGAAAAGCAAATTTTCGTATACCACTTTAAGAAAAATCACCATGGTGCAGAGTCATGGATGAAATCATCTGCATTTCTTAAGTTCTACTATGGACCATTCTCTCTTTCTCAAAAGTGATTAGTAGATTCAATAATAAGTTCAACAGAGTTCAAATCTATAATACTCCGGTGTATGCCATACAATATTCTGAAATATTCTGTTTAACTTAACTTTGAAGAAAGCATTAGTTTCTGAAACCTGGAGAAAGAAGGCTATGAAAATATTACATCAAAAGTATATTTACTAGTTATTGACTCTGGCTTTCACCCCTGGCTTTATGATTTGATTGATTTACTTCAATTTCTTCATATGTAAGGTGGACATGATTGTAATGCTCACATCATAAGGATATTGTGAGCACTGGATAAATTATAAAATCACTAAGTCCCTGGCAAATAGTAAGCACTCAAGTGTCTGCTTTTATTATTATTATTATTATTGATATGCTATAAATGGCATTCAATAAACATTACACTAACCTATTTAATCCTCACTATACACCTGTAAAAATACTATATGTCAGATAATCAGGAAACTGTGACTCAGGATAAGTAACATATCTGACTGTCAATAAAAAGACCAAGCATTTCAACTCATATCTAATTATTCCAATTTTGTGTTCTTTTTCTAATACCACATAGTCTCCAAATTCTGAGGTATTTGATTTTTGACATTTGAAATATGGTATTCCTATACCTCATTACCATGAAAATAGTAAAGGTCTCTGCAGTAGATTAAATATGAATTGAGTCAGTTTCTATTATTTAATTTTCTGAAACTCAATTTTCATCTAATGACTTCTTTTCATTACAAGTTTAACAAACAGTTTACTCCTAGGTGAAGTAGGGACCCACAGATGTATACACATGAGTTAGGGCTATATAATGTTCTTTTATTCACAAACAGCATGTGGTGAAAATCTGGCTTGTGCCTGGCAAAAAGTTTTATTGAAACCCTATGATCTGTCAGTGATTATTCTAAAGGTACAGACCAGTGATAAAAATGAAATTCTCTCTTTTTTGAAGCTTATATTTTTATGCACAGAAAGAGACAGTAAATAAGTGTATGTGTGTGTGTCTTGTGGAGGATAGTGCATAGCGGGGTTATCATGGAAGGCATGCCTGCTGGACTGACATTAAGACAGAAAGCTAGATGAAGGGAAGGAGGGACCAAGTGCATGTCTTGAGTGAAAGAACAATCCAGGAGGTCGAGCAAGGGCAAAGATTGACTCTACTGAGGACCAGCAAGAAAGCAAGCTGAGCTGAAGCACAGGGAGTACGGAGGATATAAAACACAAGATGCCCTCACAGCCAGTTACAGAACTACACACTGAGTAATTAAGGCTGGAGTAAAGGCCCAGTGTTAGGGAGTGCAAGAGGGGGAGCAGTACTGCCTGAGGTTAGGATAGTAGGAGTGGGAAAAGATTTGACATTTGTTTCAGTCTTTGAATTCTGAGAAATGCTTTGTCAGGGAGAGAGGATAGAGAAGAGATCAAAAGAAATAGAGCAAAGGCATGAAAGTTCACAATTGTGAAGCGCCTGTATGTTGCCTTTTGATGTGATCAGTAGATTTCTCTGTAAGATTTTTTCTTTATTTGCTTCAAGATACCAAGAAAGCCTTATTTCATAAAGCCCAGCAATTAACTCCGAATGTGTGCCCAAATCATCATTTTAAGCTTCTGATCAAAATCCAAGTAAAAACATTTATTTTTTTAGCCAGTTATACTTAAGAATTAATATACTCTGCCAAGGGTCATTTAACTTTTAAAAATAAATAAAATAAAATAAATATTTTTAATGTAATTCATTTCTTGTGCTAAAAGTTAACATATTAGAATATGATAAAAAAAAAAGGGACAAGGCAAAGGATGAGTGATCTTTCAGCAAACACTGCTTTTCCTACTTGTTTCGGAATAATGTAGGTTTTATCACTATGGCTGACATCTGAAAAAAACACCAATGCAACCAGAAACAGAAACAGTAGCATGGTGGTCCCCTTCACTAGAAATAATTGTCAAATATTTATTTACCTCCTCATCAGACAAAGTA
This sequence comes from Cephalophus harveyi, assembly GCA_006410635.1. NCBI lineage: Eukaryota > Metazoa > Chordata > Mammalia > Artiodactyla > Bovidae > Cephalophus > Cephalophus harveyi. The sequence continues at coordinate 143,174 of SJYT01076595.1, forward strand.
TTAAAATCTTGAATTCACTTTTAATCACTGCTCGGTAATATAGGACGCAGGAAAGTGGTCAATGCCATATGAGGAACACAAATTCCCTAGTTTCTTTCTTTAGCACCCATCTTTCCACATTAAGAAGCATAGCAGGTAGCATAATGTTGGCCAAATCTCAGCGGTGGCATATTTCCATCTCCCAGGGGATGTGGGAAGACCAAACTGCACAGCAGAAACAATAATTCGAGCATATCCGTTTATGAAATAACTTTGGCAGTAATGACAAGAGGATTTGGATGAAAGTATATTTGTGGTCTTCCAGCTGGAAGATCAGAGCAGAGATTCTAAAGCAAAAGGCACAGAGTGGGATGGCAGATAGTGGCTGCTTGGATAAGAACACAAGAGAGTTGGGGACCCATGCTAAGCTCCAGGGGAAATGCAAACAAGGCAGTCTTTTCAGAATATTCTCTTGCTGCCCACTATCAGTGCAAGAGATTACTAATGCCATCTGCTGGACATATTTGGGATTTAAAAATGGAAACCACAGAAATGATACCCCAGTGTCTTTTTACATAGTGGCTTCAGTTCTCCTGATTTCAGTATTGACCATCTGGTGATGTCCATGTGTAAGGTCTTCACTTGTATTGTTGGAAGAGGGTGTTTGCTATGACCAGTGTATTCTCTTCAGTTCAGTTCAGTTCAGTCACTCAGTCATGTCAGACTCTTTGCAACCCCATGAATCACAGCACACCAGGCCTCCCGGTCCATCAACAACCCCCAGAGTTCACCCAAACTCATGTGCATTGAGTCAGTGATGCGATCCAGCCATCTCATCCTCTGTCATCCCCTTCTCCTCCTGCCCCCAATCCCTCCCAGCATCAGAGTCTTTTCCAATGAATCAACTCTTCACATGAGGTGGCCAAAGTATTGGAGTTTCAGCCTCAGCATCAGTCCTTCCAATGAACACCCAGGACTGGTCTCCTTTATAATGGACTGGTTGGATCTCCTTGCAGTCCAAGGGACTTGCAAGAGTCTTCTCCAACACCACAGTTCAAAAGCATCAATTCTTCAGCGCTCAGCCTTCTTCAAAGTCCAACTCTCACATCCATACATGACCACTGGAAAAACCATAGCCTTGATAGATGGACCTTT
>SJYT01076612.1:0-76195 GCA_006410635.1 Cephalophus harveyi
GTGCCATTCCTAGACTCCTGGGCTCTTCTGCCCTCCCTGGCCAAATAATTTCCTCTTATCCTATAATTAGACACTTCTACCTTTAAAAATTGCACTCCTTAAAGAATAGGGTATCCTCTGCCAAATATAGAAGAGAAGAAAAAAGAGGGACAGCACTCTAATATATTAAATGTCAATGACATTTCATCCTTTTGTCATCATTGAAGTACAGACTATCTTGGACCATAACTGGTCATCTATGTAGTTTTTCCGTAAGGAGCTACTTTCCCGGTGCTGAAGCACGCCGATCATCTCTTCTGGTCCTGCATGGCCTGGCTCCCTTCAGTGCCCTGCTGGTCCACTGCAGCTGTTTGCTTCCATTTCTGATTCTGCCTCGCATTCACTTAAAAGTGTTGTTATACTGTCAGGCGAGTGTATGCTCCTCGGCTCTTTGTCTCGTCACAACAAAGATTTGGAGTGACGGACATTAAAGCCCCCTTGGCGTGTCACAGCTCTTGGGTCTTGGACAGACCGTGTTATAGCTCTTAGACAAATTAGTGTTACAGCTCAGTGTTACAGCTCTGTTTTATTTAGAAGATAGCAGGAAAATCCATCTTCGAGGAGTGAGGGCACGTCAATCCAAAGACAAGAGAAGAGGGCCCCAGCACGTGAGGGGGTGTGGAGAGAGAAAGAGAGAGAGAGAGCCCTTTGGCTCCTCTTTTTGTATGTTTTTTTTCTCCCCCCTGGGCCTGCGCTATGCAAATTGGGCTTAGTCAGGAGTGCTGTTCTATCGGAAGTCCTCACTCCAGTCCTCGGACCTTCCTTTGACCTTCTTCTGTTGTATTTTCGCGGGCTTTTCCCTCCCGTGTCTTTTAGCCACAGCCATTTTGGACTCCTTTTCCCTATTCCACCTACTTAACACTGGGAAAGATTGAGAGGAGGAGGAGAAAGGGGTGACAGAGGATGAGATGGTTGGATGGCCATCACCGACTTAATGCACATGAGTCTGAGCAAACTCCAGGAGATAGTGAAGGACAAGGACTCTTGGTGTGCTGCAGTTTATGAGATCAAAGAGCCAGAAATGCCTTAGCGACTAACAATAACTTGTTAAGGCAACAATAGGAAACTAGTAAAAGAGACTTTCTTGGTGGTCCAGTGGCTAAGACTCTGTGCACCTAATGCAGGGGGCTTGGGTTCGATCCCTCCTCTGGAAACTAGATCCCACACAGTTAAGAGTCCACACGCCATAACTGAAGAGACTGCACGCTGCAATGAAGACCGAAGATCCCACCTACCACAGCTAAGACTGGCACAGCCACATAAACAATTTTTTAAAAAAGAAACTGATAGAAGTATAGGCCTAGGTTTTGGCTTTAACTGTAATTTATACAAGTGGAATCTAGGGTGTAACTAAAAACGCTAGTATCATCCACGAGTTAGCAGTTTTGCAAATTTACCCCACTGACTAGAAAAAAATAAAAGTTTTGCCTTGTGGGTCCTCAAATCTACTGAGAAGGTGGTATCATGTGAGATGGCACTTTGGAGACAGGCTTTTCCAGAATCTGTCAGATTTGAAGGGCAAATAAAATAGCTGCACAGATATGTTGTCAGGATTTGTCCCAGATGCTAACAAATTAAAGATAAAACATTTAAATTAATAACCTAAGGGCTTCTGTTGTGCTGCACCTCGCAGGCTTGCAAGCCCTGTACTTGCCAGGGGAGAAGAGAGAGCTGGGGTGGGGTTAGGGGAAGCTTACCTGTCTGAACAAGGTCCTTGAACTGACACCCACTGTGTGCACAGCTGGAGATGATGGGCATCCTTACTCCCAAAGGAGGAGGCCGAGGTTCCCTCTTACAGGAGACGACTTCTGGTTGGCTCGTTGATTACCAGGGGAACTAGCAGGGGGACCCGCCTCTCACTAAGCCTTCCATAACTATCCAGGTGGAGATGTTTTGATTTGAAGAGAAGAACAATTACCAGCTGGGGCCTGGGGCAAGCATGTAGGAAATGAGTATTAATCATGTGACTTGAGTGTAGGTGGAGCAGGCACTGAGGAGTACTGAGCGCACCCAAGCCATCTTGAACGGCCAGATCAGACAGCTTCTCACCTAACACTAGATACAAGCACTTGGGCCAATTCAGCTAGACTGTGGAAAAATATCTTGTTCAATGAACAAAATTTAAAAGTTCAGAATGTTTCATTAAGTACTGGTAACTATATTCGGCAAAACTGTGAGGAATTTAGAAGATAACTTTGACCTCTTGGGACTGAGTCTGAAAATTACTGACTGAAGAAGCTTTGCTGGGAATGCCTTCGTCCTGCGTGGCCACCTACGTAGGTGCCTGCATATCCAGGTACCTCCTAGAAGAAAACGCACACAATCTAAAAGCGAGTGCAGGGGCTTCCCTGGTGGTCCAGTGGTCAAGAATCTGCCTGGCAGATTGGAGCCCTGTTCTGGGATGATCCCACATGTCTCTGGGCAACTAAGCCCATGTGCCACAAATACTGAGTCTGAGCTCTGGAGCCCACAGGCCGCAACTCCTGAAGCACAGCCCAGCCCAGCAACAAAGGCCCAGCCCAATAAAAAAAGCTAGTGCAGACCCACACTGATGAAAAGCTCACCTGCACGGGTGACCCAAGCGACGGTATTTAAAGGGATCACTGAGACCCAGTCTTGGATTCTTCGCTGACTAGGGTCCTCAGCATAGGCTACTTCCCTCCTCTTTATCACCAGCATGACATTATTTCAAGAGCCTTCATTCTGGAGTCCTATGGCTTTGTCGGGGATTCTTTCATTACAAACAAGAGAAACCACTTCCCAGGGCTTCCTCGGCACTGCCAGCAATTCAGTGTTACCATTATTCTGGACCGCAAAAAGATGAAAATGAATTGACTTACGTGATTATTTTGATGTGAAAAATAGTTTGCTGTTTTCAAAGTATTTTAAATCTAAAATTTTTTAACCAACCTAGAACTTAATGAGATCTTTCTCCTGCAGTATGTTACTGTTTGATGGTGGATACTGAGGTAGGGGCATGGGAGGGGGTTGGATACATATACACAACAGTCTTCTAGAAAACTTCCATATGCAATTAACACAAGAAAATATGCAGTTTTGAAAACTGATAGAAGCAAATGAATTACTGCCTCAAGATGAAGGATGGTGTGATGGAGAAGAGTTGGATTAGTAAGAGGCAGAGAAAATGATTAGTGATGACGGATATGTCCATTACTGTAATTGTGGTGCTGGTGTCAAGAGCATATGCACATGTCAGAATGCATCACACAGTACAGTTTAGATTATGTGAAGTTTATTGTATGTCAGTTAAATAAAGTCAATAAAACTTTTAAAGTTAGCTTGAAATGACTGGAAGAAAAGTTTCTATTAACTATATTAGTTCCCAAAGAAATAACTTAATGAAGATAATTAAAGGGGCAGGGGATTAGCTGTTAATACCTAAGATAAAAGAAGTAATCATTTTAGCATTATTCTGTCTTTAATAGTATTAAGTTGTGCTTACCCTATTAACTCAGGGCTTCCTACATGGCGCTAGTGGTACAGAACCTGCCTGCCAATGCAGGAAACGTAAGAGATGCAGGTTTGATCCCTGGGTCGGGAAGATCCCCCGGAGGAGGTCATGGCAACCCACTCCAGTATTCTTGCCTGGAGAATCCCACGGACAGAGGAGCCTGGGGGGCTACAAGTCCATGGGGTCGCAAAAAGTTGGACATGACTGAAGTGACTTAACATGCACGCATGTACCTTGTTAACTAAGAGTAAGAATAAACAGAACTCAAATAGGATTATACTTTGCTTTCTGAAAGCTCAATATTCCTCTCTCCAAAACTGCTCTAATTTATATTTAGAAGGAAGAACTGAGAGAAAAAAAATTTTTGCAGAAAATAAAAGTGTTCCTTTTAAAATATTTCTTTTTCTACCAGTCTAGAGATACTGAGAAAACTAATAATATGTAATAATGGTGTAACTTTTAATCCACAAACATTTAAAAGTAGTGTTCCACAGGAGCTAAACACAATGGTTCTAATATTGATACCCTAGCCTGCAACTGTGCATAAATGTTGCATATTTTACAAAAGCTCAATGGCATAGTGCAAATTAGGCATGTGTATTCCTGCCCCTCATTATTTCAGGACCAGAGGAAAAGAGAAAATGCATCAAGTAAGATAGTTATTTTGGAAAACAAAAGGATGCACATGAGTAACAGAACTGTAAGCTGGAAATTATGGGATAAAGTAACCCATGAAAAATAATGAGTTAATTTTTAAAAAAGCCAATTAAAGACCAGCAAAATCTGGGAGTAAATTTACAAAAACCTGAGAGTAAATGGGCAGCAGCATAGCGCCCCCTGTAAGCTGCCTTAGTCACGGCACTTCCACTGGCTTAAGATACTGGGGATGCTGACTCATCACAGCCATTTAAATTCATTCTTTCGATTTCACTTTGGACAGATTAAAACTAGTCCTTTCTTGAACAGTTTGCCATTTTCTCTAATAAGTGAAGGCTACAACAAGGTTTTACAATTCAGTCACAAATGTGTGTTCATATAATCATGCATTAAACAAAGTCAGGTTTAACAGAATGATTCACGCAATGTATAGTTAAAAAGGATCAATCTTACAAAAGAAATTCAATGAAAACTTAGAGAATCTAATCCTAGTTTGATAAGCACTTTTTCTAAATCACTGGGAAGCTTTCTGGAAAAAAATAAAAAAAAGAAACCCAAATAGTTTAATCTTAGCTCCCATGACATTTTTTCCATCTTTCCCCCAAAAGAATATTTCTAGAGCACAAAACAGATTCATAATTGTTTAATTAGATACAGTTTATATATCCTGAACATAATGGCTGCCATAGAAATAAATATTTTGTACACAAGCTTTATTTACTGTGCCACAGTCATAATATATCAACTTGAATCAAGTGCAAATATTTATTACACCCCCTGGTGCGTGAGGAGCTCTGCTCCCACAAATACTTCATTATCTGGATGACAGAGTACAAGACGAGACAAGATGGATAATTAAAACCCAAGGTACTAACAAAATGTACATTTGATCATGATTATAAACTCTTCTCCAGCCAGAGCCATAATCAGAACTAAGCAAAACAGTTGGATCAGCTTCCTCTTTAACTCTGTACCCCCCTAGTGCTCCTTGGGGCAGGACCTATTGTAATGCTTAATTAGTGGAAGGAATCACTGGAAGTCCTAGGGGCCAGATTAATGAAGAGAAGCACAAGGTTTAGAAAATCGACAACCTGGCATCCTTTGTATGAGAAACTCCTTCATTACCAAAGTACATCTGGTAGTTTTCATGTCACGCATAACTGATATGTAATATTAAAATATCTCAAATGAGGTTTGTTTTTACAATTGTCTGGAATTTAAAGTAACCCGTGAAAAGAAATAACTTAATTAAAAAACCCAATAAAATGACAGCAAAATCTGAAAGTAAATTTGCACCCTTGGTAGCAGCATACGGAAGGAAAATAATTGGTTCCTGGCTGGCCTCTGCACGTGCTGGTGTGTGCCATCACTCTTGTCTGTCTAGCCACATCCACAGGACCATCATCAGTTATTATTGCTTTCCCTAATGACCCACTCAAAAATATGCAGGAGCTTAGAGTAAATCACAGGGGAGGTATAAAGATATATTAAGTCCTCTTCTATCCTAGACTGTTTTGGGGCGGGGGGAAGTGCCCTTGAAATGAAAAGGTTTATATCAAATTCTAAGAAATAAGTCAAGTTTTATCAAGAATGATCTAATATCTAGTCTATCCTTTTGCTGTTGAAACTAGTTTCAAAAGCCCCCAAATTATGCAGATGAATACAGAGTCTTACAATTCTGCAATTATCAAATAAATAAAAAGTGAGAAAGAAATGAGGGATGGGACCGTTACACTGGTATGAATGTTTGAAGGGAATATTTGTGAATCAGGTACTACAGAAGCGTTATCTAAAACTTGATCACTTGAACTGGAAATCTAATCAGTATATCTGAATCTCAAAAGAGTTACGAAGAATGTGGTGATTTTAATTAATCAGACACTCTTCTCATTCTCATCTTGAAATCCTAGTGTTTCCGGTTAGCTCTGACCAACATTCACCTACCTGACTTGTACCTTTAACTTATTAGGTAGTTAAGGTCCATCCTACTAGTTATTCTCTTTCTCAAAGCCCATTGCGAGGTACAGTAGTTGCCTCCCTCTTGGGTCCTCGTCCAGCCACTTGATTGATATTATCGTTGGTTACCTTGTGTCTTACCTTCCTACCTGTAGTATCTTCTTATTTGCAGTACCTTTATTTTGCAGAATTTATCTTTAGGCTAAAATTCGGAGACTCTTCAGGGACATGCTAGTAAATACAGACAAGAACCACTGTAAATAGTATATATAATTTTACCAATTAAGGGAGAACAGACTTCTTTGAGGAAGCCCACCAAATTCTAATTAAAATTTAATCAAAATTAAAGGCATGTATCTCAGGATGCATATAAAAGGACGTCAAGATGAATGAGCAGAAAAAGAATCAATAATAAGGAACATGTTACCACCGGTGGGGGCCGGGGGGGAAGCCACCAAAGACTTAAAATAGGAATTAAAGGCATTGAGAAACTGACGGAGGGCTCTGCTTACATGCTCAGAGCTGCGAGTGTGCTTGATAATGAAACTGCACTCTGAACCAGTGCATGCTGTACATATAAGGTATGAAAGGGAAAGTGAAGTCGCTCAGTCGTGCCGGACTCTTTGCGACCCCGTGGACTTCAGCCCACCAGGCTCCTCCGTCCATGGGATTCTCCAGGCAAGACTACTGGAGTGGGGTGCCATTGCCTCCTCCAGGGGATCTTTCCGACCCAGGGATCGAACCCAGGTCTCCCGCATTGCAGGCAGACGCTTTAACCTCTGAGTCACCAGGGTATAGACTCAGATAAAAGGAGGAATGAGTTTCAGATAATTAAAACCTGCTCCACCTAGTGGAGACTTCGGAGTTTTCCCGTATGCTCTCAGCAGTCTTGGTTTGATAGCGAAATAGCCATAATGGTGATGAACAGGGAGGCCTGGCGTGCTGCGATTCATGGGGTCGAAAAGAGTCGGACACGACTGAGCGACTGAAATGAACTGAACTGAAGGAATTCTGAGAGGAAAAGAAACAAAACTAAAATCAACACCTCATAATAAAAAAATCAGTAACCTTGTCACAGAGCTTAAAATGACGCAGGAAATCTGATGATAAGAGTCTAAGAATAAAAATTTAACAGAATAAATTTTATAATTCTCTAGGGACTCTCTAGAGATTTTATAAATCTCCAAAGAGATTAAAAAAAAAATAAGCATTTATATAATTATCTATATGCGGAAACTCAGAAATACTGATGCAAGTTCCTACAAAACTTCTATATATCATTGGAGGAAAAAAAATTCTGAAATATACAAAACACATTTCTGCCCCTCATCTCCCTCCTTTTTTGTTGGGATGGATAAATTCCTTAGCTTAACTTTTATATTTCTGCCAATAGCAAGGTAAATGTTTAATCTGTGGTTATGTATCATACAGAAACACTTGATGAAAATATGATATGTGATTTTGCATAGAACTCATTAAAACAACGCAAATAAGCTTCTAGTGTTCTTGCTTCCTTTCCCAGTGGAATTCCAACAGTGCCAATGGGTCAGACACTGGATAGATGTGGGCTGCCCTGTGCTTCACTCAAAAATATAGACTTACAGTACTCCGAAGCCCACAGAGAAATTCTATACGCTTTCTGCTATTTCCTTCCAAAGTTTTAACACCAATGACAAGTGTTCAAATCAAATACGGATGTTGCCAAATAAAAGGGCACACTGGGAGCTTAGGTGGAAGAGGGATGGTTTATTAACTGTACGTAGGACAGGAAACGGACGGGCAATGTGAATACAGAGATCTACTTAGCACACCTTTTCCTTCTTGCCCTACAGACATACGATATAGTAACCAATATATCAAAGTAAAGCACGTGTTGTTTACTTTTTTCAAGCTATTTGAGTTAGTCTCATAATTCTTTTGATCCCGTAAAGTGAATCATGCCATGATTCAAAAGATCTGTCCTTCACATAAACCTAGGAGTGCACATTTAAAAAAACAATTTATTGTACATCTTTGCATTTCTTAAGGCATGAACAATGGCGTACAGATGGAACGGGTTCTGAGAAGCATCACATCTCTTTTAAAAAGGCCAGCACAGGTACACCTCATCAAACAGACAAGCTCCAAGTCGGAGCTGACCAACTGCATGGCCCTGGAGCTCCTGCCAGGAGAGGACGGTGCTTCTGGAAAGGGACCAGATGCATGGTTCCTGTGTCATGCTGCTTTAAACTCTCTGGATCAGCTTTTTAAGCACCAGTTACAGTTTGTTTCTCTTTACAGACTCTTCAGACTTTGGATTTTATATTCTGCTCCTTTTATTCTGCTTTTTGAGGAGGGTGTGGATGTTTTTTAAGGAATATGGTTGCAGCAAAACAGAAAGGATCCGAAAGTGGTTAGAGGCCTTGTCTAATGCACTTCTGAAAGTTCATTATAAAGATGAATAGAAAAGCAAATGGTCGGTTTTCAACAGACCCAGAAACCACGCGGAGCTCTAAGAAACATAATTGTGCATAGTTATTTATTCATTCAGAGCGTGATATGTCGGCTAGCTCTACGTTTCCAGTTTACCAGAGAACAGGGCTATCTACTTTGCTAAACCCAGGGTCCTTTCGCAGCTCCCAGTAGGTGTCGTTAGAAACCCAGGCTTCTCTCTGATTGGCATCAATCACTTTTCTGTGAAAATACACAAATCAACATTAGACGTAAGTCTCATTCACGTGACCTCATAACTGAAACCCCTCCTGTAGATAAGGTGTGTATTAGAATCAGTACTTTGTAAGCCAGTGAACATTCTATCTGTTGGCTGATGATTTGACTATTTTTGACCAGAAATAAACTCATTTTTGTTGTGAAATGGAAGTGGGCAGGGTCCTAGGGAGAGGGGCAAAGAGCGGGGATAAGTCACCTCAAGGCAGAACTAGAACGTGAAGTGGCCCAAACAAAGCACGTACAAACACCGTAACTAGACCCCAGACCCACAGGAATTTTCTCTGCTTCACTGACAGGGAAGGTATGCAGCCTCAGTAGCTGTAAGAGCCTCCGCAGGGTCCAGGCCCAGTGAAGGCACTCTCAGCATCTAAACAGCAGGACTGCAGTTCTGCTCCATAACAGCCAGGAGAGGGCAGCTAAAAAGGGTATGAGGTTATTCTGAGCTGATGTGTCCTGATTCTAATGGGTGGCAGATGGATCTGGAAATCACAGCTTAGTCTGTGTGATGTGTATATAATCCCTCAAATAATACTGTAATAATCACCATGATCATACCACAGAAGGGTCAAATCTGAATGGATGCAAAGCTCTATATGATAGAGGGTGTTAGTGTTAGTCACTCAGCTATGTCCGACTCTTTGTGACCCCATGGACTGTAGCCCGCCAGGCTCCTCTGTCCTTGGGATTTCTCCAGGCAAGAATACTGGAGTGGATTGTCATGCCCTCCTCCAGGGGATCTTCCCAAGGCAGGGATCAAACTGGGTCTCTGACATTGCTGGCAGATTGTTTACTGTCTGAGCCACCAGGGAGGCCCCTCCACATGAAAGAAGTAAAATTAAATACTAATGGAGCCAGAATGACCCTGTGGGCAATGGGGTCCCAGCTTATCTCTGGGTGAGGGAGTGGGAACAAGTTTCTACCATTCAAAAGGATGTAGCTGGAGGATAAGGAGCCTTTCGGGCAGGACCCTCACTCTTTACTGCTGCCCATGAAAAGAAAAGAGCTATCGAGCAGAATTTATTTCTGTGGTTACAAACTTCACAAGACCAAAAAATCTGATTCAGTATTTTCACTGCCAAGTACCAGTGACCAAAATCAGTTTAATTTTCTACCTCAAAGTGCCCTGGACATGAAACTATCCCTCATTTTCTTTTAACCCTAAGTTTTTCTTTGCTTGTGGCAACCACTTGCAAAACATGAACTTGTTGCGGGAATAAACTGACTTACTTAAAAAATTTTGGTATATGTTCAAGGTTGTTTTCTTCCATGTATCGTCTTCGAGATCTCTGGAGTTCCTCTACTCTTTGCTTCTCTGCTGCTGCAGCTTCTAAATTTCCTTCTTCCAAAAATCTAAGCAGAAAGCAGTTTAGCTTTTAATATATTATCTTCTTTACTGAGAAAAACATCAGCCCATTTGCATAAACTTAAATAATGGGTGCTCTGAATATAACACAATGAACAGTAACACGCTGATAACATCCCCTTGCCCCTGCCACGGTCTCTGTCTGCCATCGGCTAAGATATTTTCCGTGTGTGTGAAAGTGTGAAAGTCACTCAGTTGTGTCAGACTCTTTGTGACCCATGGACTGAAGCCCACCAGGCTCCTCAGTCCATAGAATTCTCCAGGCAAGAATACTGGAGTGGGCTGCCATTCCGTTCTCCTGGGGATCTTCCCAACCCAGGTACATTGAACCTGGGACTTCTGCATTGCAGGCAGAAGTGAAAGGGAAGTGGTTAGCTTCTCTGTGCTGTCTAGGGTTCCAAAACTTGAGATTTTTCGGGACGACTGGAGAGTCTGAGGTTAGAACATCATGAAGTCCCAGCTCTGCTCCTGTTCCATGTTACAATGAAGCACTTGTGAAGGGCTACTGCGTGGAGGATGTGACCTGGCTGTTCTCCGGCTATGTTTAGAACAGATTGAGAGAGAGGAGCTCTCACCTTTTATTGGAAAGAGTAAAACTGATGAAAAAAAGAAAAGTTAGCAGTTGGGGGAAATTACAAAAGGCCACAGAAAGGAAATAAGTAGTAAATGAAATTCAGAAAGGCAAGATTGAAATAGAATTGAGAAAGCAGAACCAATGGTGATTTGCAAATGTTTAAATTTCAAAATGAGAGCAAAGAACAGGGATACAATATGATACACACTGTACAGGAAGCTTATTGATAAGTTTGAATGTCAAACAGTAATACTGCATGTTCTAGAGAAAGAGGGAGGAACATAAGAAAACTGAATAATACAACATCCAATACTGGGGACACTCTGGCAGAAGACAGACAAAGCCACAAAGACACTGGACACAGAAAATCTGGGATGGAATTTGCATGACATAGAATTTCTGTAAAGAGTAAAATTAATTCTGTAGGAATAGACAACATGAGTATAGATATATGTAAGAATAATTTTTTAAAAATCAGAAGGTATTAAAGATACTGTATATTGAGCATATCTCACACACTAGGGGATCGAAAACATGCTGAGAAAACTCCAATTCTTGACTCAAAATATTTCCAGGTATGGGCTTCCCTGGTGGCTCAGTGATAAAGAATCCACCTGCCAATGCAAGAGACGTGAGTTTGATCCCTGGGTTAGGAAGATCCCCTGGAGAAGGAAATGGCCACACACTTCAGTATTCTTGCCTAGGAAATCCCATGGACAGAGAAGCCTGGAGGGCTATAATTCCTGGGGTTGCAAAAGAGTCAGATACAACCTAGCTACTAAACGACAACAATAATGATTTCTAGGTATTCCTGTATCTTCTCCTCTTACTCTTCACTGAAATGGATAAAGGAGATCAACCATATGATGATGGATAGAAACTAAATTTTTGGTATACATAAGTATACAGATGTAGAAATATAATTTGTACACATGAAAATTACATAATATTACTATATATGCGTGCGTGCTAAAGCTGTTTCAGACATGTCCAACTCTTAGAGACACTATGGCTGGTAGCCCACCAGGCTCCTCTGTCCATGGGACTCTCCAGGCAAGAATGCTGGAGTGGGTTGCTATGCCCTCCTCCAGGGGATCTTCCCAACCCAGAGACTGAGCCCACATCTCTTACGACTCCTACACTGGCGGGCAGGTTCTTTACCACTAGCGCCATCTGGGAAGCCCATTAGTACATACATAATGTTATAATTATATAATGTAACACCAATGTTACTTGAATAAAAAAGGTTGCTCCGTGTTAAAAAGTAATAGAAGTACAGAAGTATAAACACTGAGGTGAGGAGTGACTGTGTATTTAGTGAAGAGTTCAATAATTTGCAGACTTTTGGTAAATTGGGGGGCTTCACTTTTTGTTAAAAACATCTGTGTTATCTTCCGTGGGGCACTTTTGTTGAGTTAATCTTCTATTATGATCATACTCTGAATACTCTTTTTCTAGGGTTAGAAGGCTCAACTGTTGCTGAGTGAATAAGGGAATGAATGATTCAGTGAATAAGCAACGGCTGGTGATGAAAGTACTGATGACTTCTGCAAGCACCATGCCATGACCTGGTGTTCATGTTAAGCACCACCGCTCTGCTCACCTCTGGTCTGGCCGGAATCGGGCATCTGTTGGAGGAAGGAGGTCTTTTAGTACAGGATCTAACTCGTTGAGCTCAATAGCAAACCTCGTGAAGCCGTAGTAGAGCTCATAGTTGGTGGGCATGGAACCTGGAATGAAGCCAAGAGACCACTGTGAGAGGCAAAGAAGTGTACAGAGCATGCAGAAGCTGACTTAACCCGGATGTTTTAATTAACACTCACATTAACATTAAATCTGTAGTCATAAACATGAGATTACAAATTTTGCACTTATTTATTTGGCTGTGCTGGGTCTTAGTGGCAGCGTGTGACACACTCAGTCTTCATTGCGGCATTAGAACACTTAGTTGCAGCATGTGGGATTGAGTTCCCTGACTAGGATTGAACCTGGGCCCCTTGTATTGGAAGCACACAGTCTTAGCCACTGGATCACAGGGAAGTCCCTAGATTACAAATTTTTAAAGAAATTAAATTGGTTTTATTTTGTAAGATGAAAAACTTTTATGTTGACCATTAGAACTGATAGATTCAAATATTTAATAAAATCTAGCCTTTAAAATACAACTTTGTACATATAGTAGTGTTCACTGGCTAAACTACACCATAATTTTTCTCTCAAATATCCAACTGGATATCTAAATGTTTGAGTGATTAACTATGAGCAGCATTAAGATATCACCAGAAACACTTACAATTTATTTCCATTTAGAAAAGAAAAAAATTCAGATCTAATGTTTACTGGCACTTTTAAACTAAATTAGAAGGTAGAGCCTTTGCAGGTTCTGCACATTAATGTACTTCCAAGCTTCCAGAACAGAGCCTGAAGCTTAGTCACTACTCAGTACATAACTGACAAATAAATGAACTAACCACTCTACTAGCAGGGACTTTATATACTCAATTGAGGTCTCTAAGGAAACTAACAGCTAATTTTAAAGTTAGGAATTAGCTGACAAATTGCAATGAAAATAAATATCATGTGGATACTTGTTCCATTTGTACTTGATAGTCAATTATATGCTAGTGTATTACCAGAGCTCTCTTGATGTCTTTTATTAAATGTCAACATATTGTAGCTCTTTGCTGCTCAAGTAAAAAGATCACTTATTCTGGTTAAATAACTGAAATTCTGGATTATGGATGTTTGCAGGCTTTCCTTTATTTTACTAAAACAGAATAAATAAACAACATGAGTATTTAAGTTTGCATATTTCAATTATTTAAATGCTTTAATAAGTACACCTAGCTTTGGAAATGTGGGCATCACATTTAGAGAGATTTTACATGAAGCCCAATCTCTGACCACACATCAGATTTGGTCTCAATTCGACAACTCCTTATTATCAAATATTGGACTTATTAAACTTATAGATTAAGTATAAATGTAACTGTAATTGCTTTAAGCATTTACGTTTATAATCTCACTATTAAAGAAAACATAAGGTGTACCTCACAAGATGATGGGACCTTCCCTACCTTCTGCCACTCATGGTGCCCCCTAGAGGCAGGGCACTCAAGCCAGTCTCACCTGGTCTCCAGATGCACTTAGCAGAAGGGGCCACACCACAGTACAGCCCTTCATGCCATTTCCCAAACAGCCGGTGCACCACCTTCCCCTCCTGATCCATCACAACCCCCTGGACTTCATTCACATTAGAATTCCAGTAATTCACCTGGAAAAACCAAACTCCTGTTAAAACACCCCATCTGTTTAATAACACCAATCCCTATAATTTTCATATGGAAAATTTCCTTAACCTTGATGTTTCTCAGGCAAGCCATTTCCAGACATCTATCTCAAAATGTTCTGCAAGGAAGGGTGGCTTTCTAAGCATTAGTTGGCTTAACTTTTAAGAAAGGGATGACCCTACTCCATGCTAGAGTATGACAGCACGGCCCAGAGAAGGCTGAGCTTCTATCTTAACAGAGTATTAATCTACAGATGAGTAATTCTTCCCATCGTCCTGTCTTGAATTTTCCTAAGCTCCTGGATTTTAATGATTTTCAATTGGCAACGCTGGAGAAAACTGTACAATAATTTTCACAGTAGTTGTAAATGGCTGAATTTAACCAGGAAGACCTTGTTCTAGCTCTCTTCCAGCCATACTCCTTCCCAAGGGGTCAGAAGCCTGTGAGAACTGACCCATGGCCTCATTCTAGATGAGGTCCCAATTCCTGTCCAAATAGCTCTAAGCTTATTCCACAGCCTGCACAGGCCTTTCCTTGATTCACCTACTCACAGGCAGATGAAAATGTGAATCATCAGGCCTGAGGGCTGGCCAAGGGTGGCAGTTTGAAAGGGTGTGGACAGAGTCTGGAAGTATGGGCTGGACTGTCTGTACAAATATGTGCGGCTTCTTGCAGTGCGGGGCAGAGATGGGGGTGGGGAGTAAGTGGTGAAGGCCGCGGGCCAGACTGGCTCTCCTGAGCTGCCGGGTTTCCAGCTTGTTGTTCCCAAGTGTCCAACCTAGACTTGCAGACTTTATTTTTACAGAAGTACTTTTGTCAGTATAAACATATTTTATTTGACAGCTTGTGGGCTTGGTTTACATATTTTAAATATTTACACATACGGAATGGGGATGTCCATTTGTACTCTCACCCTGAGCTCTGCAAATATTAGAGGCAGCCTAAACTGAAGTTTCTCCTAGACTAGAAAACTAAATACATACAGTTACATATAGTAGGGCCTAGTCAGAGCAAATACTGATTCAGGCTCTTCAATTCTGAGCCACATAATCAATCTATAAGAAAAAAAGGAAAAAAGAAAAATATCTGACATCTTCTCTTGTTAGGAAAGGTACTGCTTTTTGTTGAACTTATATAAGATTATATATAATAGTGGCAGAGTTGGGTAAGTTTATAGGGACTAGAAGCTGTCATCTCTATGTATCCTCAGAAAACACAACTGTGATATATTTAGTTCCCTAAAATAAGATCACTTGAATATGTTGTAATCAAGCAGGAATATAAATAGAATATAAACCAGGAGACTTGTTACAGGCAAGAAGTACTCTCTGGAATTTTACTTAATGAACTGACTGGCTGCTTAAAAAGAACATTCTTTAAAAAGAATTCTTCTTACTGTTTCAAGATGGTGTCCTTTTTGACTTCTACATGGTCAGACGTCTGCATGCCTGGGGCAACTCCACCATCTTGTTCTGCTTTCTTAACTAAATGTTCGTAAGGATTAATGGTACAGGACTGATTCACTTGCTGCGGTTTAAGGTAACTGCTCTATTTCTTTCCTAGGAAGCATTTTATGTATCTTTCCTTTGCTATTGTATGAAATTATTTACCTTGACAAATGTGAGTTTGCAAATGCAAACACTGCTTTTGGTATTTCTAACGGTTACTTCTCCATAATGCTCTATCCATCTCCTCCCACTCAGGATGTTGTGTATGCACGTGGTGACCTTATTCCACACATAGCAATCTCCATACCTAGTGAAAAATACAACACTGATTAAAAACAATGAAGGTCACAAATATATATCACTGTTTCTACCAATGAGAATATTTTTCACCAAAGCCTCCTTTTCGAACTTCATCTTCTTCTCATTTCTTTGTTGGAAGTTTCTATGTGGCCAAGGACATTTACCACATGATTCATTCATTTAAGGAATATGTCAGTGCTTTCTATGGGCCAGGTGCTAAGCTACCAAGTTGAGTAGGGCCTGTCCCTGCTCTCCTGGGTCCAACAGTAAGGTAGGGGTAGATGGATGCTTCTGAGAGAAGGAGGGTCTTTAGATCTGCCTGGCATGTGGGGGGAGCATCAAGGAAGATTTTCTAGAGGAGGCTGGTTTGGTCTAAGCTAGGAGCAAGGACAGGAAGGTACTACAGGCTGGGAAAAGCAGAGACAAAGCCACAGAGGCCAAGAGAGCACAGTGCATCTGGGAGCCTGTGCGTAGCATGCGACAGGTGAGTGGGTGCGGAGGGGGTAAGGCTGGAAGGTGGGAGGGGCCAGAGCATGGAAGGCCCTGAAAGACACACCAATGAGTCTGGATTTACGCTGCAGGCAATGTGCCATCAAGGGAAGGGTTCAGGGTGGGGAGGGCAAGAGGCACAGCAGGGCATGCATTTAAGAACGGCTACTCTGAGGACAGGGCTTCATGCTCTGAGTTAAGACAAATTATGTGAACAATTCCTTGGGAAAAGACACACGAGGACAGATAACAAAAATCTAATGCAATTTCTGGGGAGTAAGGTTATAGAAAGAGTGAAGAAGATGAGTCAAAGCAGAAACGATGCCCAATTGTGGTTGTATTTGGTGGTGAAAGTAAAGTCCGATGCTTTAAAGAACAATATTGCATAGGAACATGGAATGCTAGGTCCACGAATCAAGGTAAATTGAATGTGCTCAAACAGGAGACGGCAAGAGTGAACAATGATATTTTAGGAATCAGTGAACTAAAGTGGACGGGAATGGGTGAATTTAATTCAGTTCAGTTCAGTTCAGCTGCTCAGTCCTGTCTAATTCTTTGTGACCCTATGGACTCCAGGGGGGCCAGGCCTCCCTGTCCATCACCAACTCCTGGAGTTTACTCAAACTCATGTCCATTAAGTTGGTGATCCCATCCAGCCATCTCATCCTCTGTTGTCCCCTTCTCCTCCTGCCTTCAATCTTTCCCAGCATCAGGGTCTTTTCAAATGAGTCAGTTTTTTTTTGCATCAGGTGGCCAAAGTATTGGAACTTCAGTTTCAGCACCAGTTCTTCCAATGAATATCCAGGACTGATTTCCTTTAGGACAAACTGGTTGGATCTCCTTGCTGTCCAAGGGACTCTCAAGAGTTTTCTCCAACACCACAGTTCAAAAGCATCAGTTCTTTGGTGCTCAGCTTTCTTTATAGTCCAACTCTCATATCCATTCGTCAGATGACCATTGTATCTATTACTGCGGGTAAGAATCTCTTAGAAGGAATGGAGTAGCCCTCATAGTCAGCAAGAGTCCAAAATGCAGTATTTGGTTACAATCTCAAAGATGATAGGATGAGCGCAGTTCATTTCCAAGGCCAACCATTCAACATCACAGTAATCCAAGTCTATGCCCCAACCACTAATGTCAAAGATGAAGTTGAACAAATGATTCTGTGAAGATCTTCAAGACCTTCTAGAACTAATACCAAAAAAAGATGTCCTTTTCATCATAGGGGACTGGAATGAAAAAGCAGGAAATCAAGAGATACCTGGAATAACAGCCAAGTTTGGTCTTGGAGTTCAACATGAAGCAGGGCAAAGGCTAACAGAGTTTTGCCAAAGGAATGCACTGGTCATACCAAACACCCTCTTCCAACAACACAAGAGATGACTCTACCCATGACATCACCAGATGGTCAATACTGAAATCAGACTGATTATGTTCTTTGCAGCCAAAAATGGAGAAGCTCTATGAAGTCAGAAAAAACAAAACCTGGAGCTGACTGTGGCTCAGATCATCAGCTCTTTATTGCAAAATTCAGGCTGAAACTGAAGAAAGCAGGGAAAACAACTAGGCCATCCAGTATGACCTTAATCAAATCCCTTATGATTATACAGTGGAGGTGATGAATAGATTTAAGGTACTAGATCTGGTAGACAAAATGCCTAATGAACTATGGGCAGGGGTTCATCACACTGTATAGAAGGTGGTAACCAAAACCATCCCCAAGCAAAAGAAATCCAAGAAGGCAAACGGTTGTTTGAATAGGCCTTACAAATAGCTGAGAAAAGAGGAGAAGCGAAAGGCAAAGGAGAAAGGGAGAGATATATCCAACTGAATGCAGAGTTCCAGAGAATAGCAAGGAAAGCCTTCTTACAGTGAACAATGCAAAGAAATAGAGGAAAAGAATAGAATTGGAAAGACTAAAGATCTCTTTAAGAAAACTGAAGATACCAAGGGAATATTTCATGCAAAGATAGACACAATAAGGAACAAAAATGGCAAGGGCCTAAGAGAACCAGAAGAACTTATATGCAGAGTACGTCATACGAAATGCTGGGCTGGATGATTCACAAGCTGGAATCAGGATGGCCAGGAGAAACATTGACAACTTCAGATATGCAGATGATATCACTTTAATGGCAGAAAGTGAAGAGGAACTAAAGAATCTCTTGATGAAAGTGAAAGAAGAGAGTGAAAATGCTGGCTTAAAACTCAACATTCAAAAAGGAAAGATCATGGCATGTGGTTCTATCACTTCATGGAAAATAAATGGGGAAAAAGTAAAAACAGTTTCAGATTTCATATTCTTGGGCTCCAAAATTAATGCAGACTGTGACTGCAGTCACAAAATTAAAAGATGCTTGCTCCTTGGATGGAAAGCTATGACAAACCTGGACAGCATATTAAAAAGCAAAGATATCACTTGGCTGACAAAGGTCCATATAGTCAAAGGTGTGGTTTTTCCAGTGGTCATGTATGGATGTGAAAGTTGGACCATAAAGAAGGCTGAGAGCTGAAGAACTGATACTTTTGAACTGTGGTCCTGGCAAAGACCCTTGAGAGTCCCTTAGACAGTAAGGAGATCAAACTAGTCAATTGTAAAGGAAATCAGTCCTAATTATTCATTGGAAGGACTGATGCTGAAGCTTAAGTTCCAATATTTTGGCCACTTGATGTGAAGAACTGACTCATTGGAAAAGACCCTGATGCTGGGAAAGATTGAAGGCAAGAGGAAAAGGGGATGACAGAGGATGAGATAGTTGGATGGCATCACCGACTCGATGGACATGAGTTTGAGCAAGCTCCAAGAGTTGGTGATGGACAGGGAAGACTGAAGTGCTGCAGTCCATGGGGTCACAAAGAGTCAGACATGACTGAACAACTGAGCTGAACTTGAAATTGCACATTATTATATATTCAAATAAAGTGCTATTTCAATCTAAAATGCTTTTGGATTTCTAGAAAATTTATCAATTGGTATGAGGTAGGCACTATGTATACCTGGGAAACTCTCTTCCTCATGAGTTTGTAAATACTGAAAATTTATTTTGTGGTCCTGAGAACTGCTCCCTTTCCCAACCATCCTCCATATTCAATATACCAGAAAACTCTATCACTCAAATAGACAAAAACAAAGCAAAAACAAAATCAACTGAATGAAGAAAGAAAGAAAAACAATCAAACGTTTGACCTCAGTGAAAACTTCAGTTAAACTTTAAGAGGCATAGGCTATATTCAGGGGTTCCCTGGTGGTTCAGTGGTAAAGAATTCACCTGCCAATGCAGGAGATGCAGGTTTGATCCCTGGGGAAGGAAATGGCAACTCACTCCAGTAGTCCTGCCGAGGAAATCCCTAAAGGGCTACAGTCCATGGGGTCGCAGAAGAGTCATGACTTAGTGACTAAACAATAATTAACAACAACAAGGCTATATTCTCCAGAAAACAAGGATCCCATCACTTCCTTAATAAAATAACTTAAACATTAAAAATAGTTCCTGGGGCTAAGATGAACTCAGCAGTGAAAGTATAAATTATATAGAAAATAAATGGCTAAAAAGAGAAACTTTCATATATAATGCAGAGACACAGAGAATAGACCAGTGGTTGCCAAGGGGAGGGAGGTGGAAAAGGATATGAATAGGAGTTTGGGATTGTCAGATGCAAACTAGTATATATAGACTAAACAAACAACAAGGTCATACTGTATAGCCTAGAGAACTATATTCAATATCCTGTGATAAATCATAATGGAAAATATAAAAAAGAATGTCTATATATACATATATATATATAAAATGAAGTTACTTTGCTGTATAGTAGTAATTAACAAAGTATTGTAATTCAACTATATGTCAATACAAATAAAAAAATAATAAAATGCAAGCTAACATGGTGATTGGGACAGGGAGGTGCTGACTGTTGAATGGAGGGTATGTAGAGATAAAACGGAGAAGGCGATGGCACCCCACTCCAGTACTCTTGCCTGGAAAATCCCATGGATGGAGGAGCCTGGTGGGCTGCAGTCCATGGGGTCGCTGAGTCAGACACGACTGAGCAACTTCACTTTGACTTTTCACTTTCATGCATTGGAGAAGGAAATGGCAACCCACTCCAGTGTTCTTGCCTGGAGAATCCCAGGGATGGCGGAGCCCAGTGGGCTGCCATCTGTGGGGTCGCACAGAGTCTGACACGACTGAAGTGACTTAGCAGCAGCAGCAGCAGAGATAAAAAGGAAGCTTTGACACATATGCTAACATTCTCATTTGCTTTTGAGGGGGTCCAGTCTCAAAACTTTGGTGAAAACCAATGCAACGTTGTAAAGCAATTACACTCCAATGAAAAAATAAAAACCTTTGATGAAGTTGACAGAAGCCTTGACCATAAAGGGCAACAGCTTCTTGGCACCATCTACAGCTTCAAAGAGCTGACTCATTTGAAGAGATCCTGATGCTGGGAAAGACTGAAGGCAGGAGGAGAAGGGGGCGACAGAGGATGAGATGGTTGGATGGCATCACCAACTCAAGGGACATGAGTTTGAGCAAGGAGCAGAAGATGGTGAAAGGACAGGGAAGCCTGGCGTGCTGCAATCCATGGGGTCACAAAGAGTTAGGCATGACTGAGCGACTGAACAATAATAAACAACAAGAGTTTCAAATGCCCATTTATGATTTAGAAATGCAGATAAGAGACCAAAAGGAAGATGAGAGCAACCTACTTTGGAAGCATGACATTCAGGGTTCCCACGGGCAGGATTTCCATTGACTTGCCCCAGAACTTGTTTTTCCATCTGATATCTAAATGACATAAGGCAGAGGACAAAAAGAATTACACTCTATATCTAATCATTTACTCTAGAAAAGTGAACTTTTATAATATACTTTACACCCTGGTGGTGCAGAGGTTAAAGTGTCTGCCTGCAATGTGGGAGAACTGGGTTCGATCCCTGGGTCGGGAAGATCCCCTGGAGAAGGAAATGGCAACCCACTCCAGTATTTTTGCCTGGAGAATCCCATGGACGGAGGAGCTTGGTGGGCTACAGTCCACGGGTCGCAAAGAGTCAGACACGACTGAGCGACTTCACTTTCACTTACATTTTACAAAGAACTTTTGTAATCACAATCAATTCTATACTATTAGTTCTAACACGACAAGTGCCTGAGGATGGCCCAAGATGAGAAGATTAACTGGGAACCCCAAAAATATCTATCTGTTTTTCCATAATATATTCTCTATATGTGTTTTCAACAAATAAAACTGGGAAAGACTTGGAATAATCTGTGTGTGCATGTGTGCATATTCATATACACATATACATAGACTCTACTCTGCTTTAACGTCTCCACAAATGCTGTTAGAGGATTTAGCTAAATGGTGGAAATATTTTATACATGTGTGTGTATATATATGGTGTATAGTAAAAGTAATTGTAAATTGTAGTATGGCAGTAACATTGATTTATATACACATTTATTTGAAAAATTACATGACTTGGGAGAACCAGTATAAAAAAAAATAAAGCCTCTAACTATATATGGGTAAGACTTATGAGAAAGTAAGATTAACTTAACGAACGTGTTCCTGTGCTGGTTGTTAAGGTACTACTCAGGGCCCAGAATTTTATCTCACATGATGGATTTCTGTTTTACTTGTGGACACTCAGGTATACCTGTGCTGGTGTATTATTGTCTGGTCTCGTTTTTGATGAGATAAGGAAGCTTAGTGTTCTCTCCGCAAAGTTTCTGACTCTTTGTTATGAACAAGAAATGACTTACTTTCTTAATCTGCACTAAAGTACAGTCACGGCGCTGCTCTATCATTTCATATCATTTTTAGGTTGAGGAAGTACATGTGAGAAGAGTCATACAGTGATCAGTGAAATGCCTTTTCAAATGTGAGGGAATTATTCACATTTAATGGTAAATGTACACATATATTTGGCTCAGATGGTAAAGAACTCGCCTGCAATGCAGGAGACCTTGGCTCCATCCTGGGTTGGGAAGATTGCCTGGAGAAAGGAAAGGCTACTGACTCCAGTATTCCTGCCTGGGAAATCCCACGGACAGAGGAGTCTGGCAGGCTGCAATCCCCAGGGTCACGAAGAGTGGGACACAACTGAATGACTAACACTTTCACTTACATATATATATACTTTTCTTTCTAGAAGGGTTTTGAAACTTTTTATCCTAGGTGAGTTTGCAACAGTCTAACTTAACAACGGATATTAATTTAATAGAGACTTCAATTCAAACCCCCAAGCCTCAGTGAGTTAAAAAACAGAAATTACTGCTGTGTATGTATCTCTCAATAGACTGTGAGCACAGATGATGTATAGCAGAGCTTTCTTTCAGGATCAAGATCTATTTGTACACCTTTAAGAAGCAAGAAGACAGCAGATACAATCTTCATGCCACTGATGCAGACAACGAGGCACAATGAGGTAAAGAGATTGCCCTGAGCCGGCATTGCCAGCATAGAGCTCTGCTGTCTCACAGGGCTGTGCTTCCTAGATAAATAATCCCATCTCCCAGGTGACATGGTTTCATATTTAAATCAAGAAACCTAATCTCTCAAACTGAACTCCATGCCAATGACCAACATTTTCTGAGTTCTAAAAGAAGAAATCTAAACTGAGCACTTTGGAAACTAGAAACTTTCTTACAGGCTTATCAATTGGATTTTGAAGTTGTAGTTGAAATACAAACCTTGCCAAAACACAAAATTCTTGGATTCACAGTGACAGGCAGAAATGGGTGGATGATGGCTAACCTGAAAGTTAAAAACAAACAAAAAAAGGCAATGACATCAGTGTTAAAACTTCCACAAATGATCATTTTTTGCAACATGTATTTGGCTATAAAACTAAATAAAACTAATAAATAAATAAAACTAATTCAACTTATCCATCTCTGTTATTGCATTATTCTCAAAATGTGTAAGTAAATTACCAAATCTTACAACTTCATGCTTAAAAACACTTAAGAGGATGTAATTATATAGATAAGCTAAGTGAATTTTCTGTTAACTAGTACTGTAACCATCTCAACCAGATGTTTACAAAAACAAGCTACAAACAGCCCTCCTACAGTTTCTACAGAGAAACCTGAGTCCAGTGGCACTTACTTGTTCTGAGAAAAATCGGAATCCTTTGTCCTCTCTAATGCATTCATAAGTCTCCCCAAGGACAGGGTTGAATGGCTTACTTCCTGCTCTGAAATAGGTGGAGCAATATCCTGAAACTGCAAATGCAGCAATAAGAACCTGTTAAAACATTTAAGAAAGGAAAATAATATAGGAGAGACTACTTCCAGGTCTGTTTGTCCCTTATTCCTCTAGATTTTATGTACCCACGTCAGTGGATGCTGATTTGATGATATCTGCATTTTCTATTACTTGCACAAACTCTTCATAAACTCATGGGGAAAAAAAAATAAATGAAAATGCAGTTAAACTCTTTGCATGGGAACCAGCAGGCAACTGAGGGCAAATATTCTTCATTCATCTGTCCATCCAATTCCTTGAGTATTACGGAGTTCAAAGGTTCTGAAAGCCAGGTTATGCCATTTACACAATCTTACAGGAAAGCTGTGGCTGCTGGTGCTTTTCAGAGGGCAGGTCAAGTTTTCCAGAGTCACATGGAGTAAAGGCCAGGGCAGAGAACAAACAGGAAGTTACCTTCTCAGACCCAAGTTTCTAAACAAATGAGCTTCCCTGGCATTCAGAAAAAGCTGATAAAGCAAGGCCAGGCATGTCTTAAACCTATAAGAAGTGTGATGCCTTTACATTCTAACTTTAGAATCACTGGGACCCAAGAGTAAGTCACAAAGAGTGTATCTTTCAATAGAGGTATCTAGAGCTTTTTTGGCCCTGCCTGGTTTATGCAAACGGATTTCTCTTACCAATGCAGTTAGAGTATTAGGCAACAAGCAAATACACTATCCTAATGAATCTTCCCTAGCCCAGGTCTAGGGTTGGCAAATCCAAAGGGCGCTGCTCTGCTGTTTATTACCATGCGCTCGTAGGGACTGTCCGTCTCCGAAGCCTTGTCCAGGAGCTCACTGTATTCCATTTCCTCGCAGAGATGCTGCAGAGTATTGAGTGGCTCGTTTAGCTCCACAGGCATGGAGACTTTAGACAGGTCTTTACCAATGTTGTTCCTCAATATATTCCACAGGTTAATGTTACTGGTGTCGGGACAGGGAGCTGGCAGGCATGTCCGACGTCCGTTTCGGAAGGCTCCTCCCGTAAGCTCCCCGTTCAAGACTAGAAGAAGGAGAAAGATGAGAATCACGGTAAAAGATATTTTGCTTTTCTGATTTCCCAAAACCTGGGAGGGAAAGAACCCTTTCAAATAATTCTGACTGTGATACATTTCTTAAACCTTCCTTACACTCTCCCAAGAGTGAACAAAATTATTTCAATACAAGGTTGCTGATAAATGCACAAAACATCATTGTATAGTTCTTTCTGGTGTTGCTTCACGACTCGTGGGATCTTAGTTCCCCAACCAGGGATTGAACTCATGCCCCTTGCCTTGGGAGCTCAGTCTTAACCACTTGACTGCCAAGGAAGTCCTAAACAAGTAAAAATTTTAAAAACTAAATATAAATATATTTAATTACAAAGGACTCAAAATTTTGGTTTGGGCAAGAACTTTTTATCTTAATCCTCTCCCTAACAAATTTTTCAACCATTTTCACCAGATTATACAAATATAAAATTTATTGAACAATAAGCTGCAAAAGAACAATTAGCAAGGGGGCCAAAATGATTGTTCACTGAATCATCAGCATTGTATCTGGGATGTAGACAGGACAACCTCGAAACTCAAAGGATGCATACTTTGCCGAGAGATGTTGTCTGCAACACTGGTGTTGTCTTCAGATATATTATCACTCACATCACTGATGTAAGACTCGTCATCTGAAGCCTAAGGAAGAGAAGAACATAGAAAGGATCAGAATTTTCATTTAGTCTTGACATTTCAAAAAAACTTAAACAATTAAAAACAACAGGATATTGCTCAAATGGAAAGCAGAGGTCATAGTGGGAAATATACGTGGCACATGGGCAATGAACACCTTAGGGTGTCCCATGAGCCAGAATATAGGACTGCCAGGAAGTAGCTCCTATCTTTAAGTAGCTTGCTATCTTAAGTTGGGCTCAGAAGTTGGGAGAGGCTAGTACATAACCAGAAATGTTTCAATACAACACAGTAAGAATGTGCAAGAAAGGAGACTCTACAAATCCCCACAGAGGAGTCAGGAAAGGTTGCTGGAAGAAATAATATTTTAACTGGGTGTTGGAGGATGCAGAGTTGCCCAGTTGTTAGAAGCAGGGAAGAAGCACAAGAAGAAGGGATGGTGTACAAAAGCAAGGACCGTGAGAAAAACATTTCTTCTAGGAACGTTAAGAAGTCAAGTGGCTGTAACAGAAGACGGGGCAAAGATGAAGAGGTCTGACTGCGAAGGGCTTTTCATGTCAAAATAAGGGTTCTCATATAATTGTGCATGCGTGCGTGCTAAGTCACTTCAGTTGTGTCTGACTCTATGCGACCCAATGACTGCAGCCCACCAGGCTCCTCTGTCTGTGGGATTTCTCCAAGCAAGAATGCTGGAGTGGGTTGCCATTTCCTTCTTCAGGGGATCTTCCCAAGGGACTGAACCAGTGTCTCTTAAGTCCCCTGCATTGGCAGGCAGGTTCTTTACCACTTGCACCATCTGGGAAGCCCTCACATATAATCGTATGAATTATTAAATGCAAGGAAATGACAGAGTCATATTTGGTTCTCAGGAAGACACTCTGCAACTTGTCCTAGGGAGCACAAGATAACAGGATCCTGTGTAGATCTGTATAAGGAACACTGACTGATTTCACTAAGATGCCCACAGTAAGATTCATTTCAGGCAGTACAGCTGCATTTGGGAACCACATTTAAAGTGTAACAGACAAAAGCTGGTAGATAATTTGGGGGCAGGGAAGAAAGATTTAGGGATACAGAGAAATCAAGAATTAAGCCATTCTCTACATGAGAAAAATACGGAACTAAAATGAAACCAAGATTCACATAAGAATAAAATTAAGGGCAACATATGTATAAAGAGGATTTAGAGACAGAGCAGATAAGAAAACAGGGAATTACTGTATAGCCATTCAGAGGAATGGGAAAACCGATGTTTTTACTACAGGCAAGAAAGCTGTTGATACCTATTCACTGTCTTCAAAATGGAAATATATTTTTTCTGAACACAAAAATCAGAAATTACATGAAGGTAAACAGATGATATGGAAATCACCTATCCTGTGATCTAAAAGAAATCACTTTCAACATTTTGTAGGTTTTACTCCCAATTTCAAAATGCCTATATAAACACACAGATACATCTATCTTTAGATACTGAAAAAGCAGATGGGTTTACATGCTATTTTATAGTGTTCTGAATATACTCCCATTCTCACGAAAACAGCTCTCCATTTTTACTTAATGGCAGATAGTTACATAACACAAAGAATTTAACCAACTTCATGTGGTATCCAATTTTTTATTATTTATAGACAATACTTGAATGAACAACCTTGGAAACATTTCTGTGAATCTGCTTGGCAATTTCATTAAGATTTATTCCCAGAAGTAAAACTGCTGGGGCAAGAGTCACTCTTTGGCTTCAGCCCTCCGTTGCCAAATTGCTCTCCTGGAAGACTGTACTATATTAGTTTATTCTCACCATCAGCATATGAAAGCACCCATCTCTCCCCCACGTAAACACCACATATTATCAATCTACATTAGTATCTATCTACCTAACACACATAAAAGATCTCTTTCTATAGTCCGAACTTCATCTTTAGTGAAACTCTCTTTCACACATTTTTCAGCTCTTCATATAAACTGCATCTTTTTTTATAGTTTGCAATTTCTTTTTAAATGTTGCTTATGCCATTTTATGGTCAGGTAAAGGTTCTAAAATTTGTATATCATAAAAACAATCAGCCTTTGCCTTTACAATTTCTGAGTTTACTGCTGATATTTTTAATAGATTTGGGAAGAGTTGATACACTTAAGGAGACAGAATTATAGGCAGAATGATTTTATGCATAAGTGAATAACTGTAGTTTTGTCTTTGTACTCTGAGAAAGGCCATAAAGATGGCAAATTGAGAATAAAGTCTTTTTCTGACTTGTATTTTCCTACTGCAGCAGGCTTCCATTTTCCCATGACTGCAACAAAATGGAAGGTTAAACCTTCAGGCCCATGAAAGCCACACTCTGAACCTTGATAGAAATAAAAAGTAAATCAAACTCTTCCATGTGATTACTCTGAAAAAAGCTAATCACATCCAGTGATGTTAGTGGAAATAAATGCTTGCCCCAACCTAATTCATATTGCATGTATGTTTACTACATGAACGTTTAGAAGCTATAAACAGTCTATCCTCTTCAATTTCTAATTTCACTCAAACTAATACATGATAGAAATGGTCCAATATCCATATCCACATAGAAAGATCTGTGTAGAATATAAAATAATTCTACAATTACAGTGGGTCTTTAATAAGATCTATATTATCACATGTGTGAACAGTAGCTAAGGCTGGGCAGACTGGCTGTGGTCCACTCATGTTGTCCCATATATGAGGATACAGGATAATATGCTGCAGTATTATAATAAAATGATTAATATATATTTACTTTCTCTCCCACGGTCAAGAAGTCTTGGAGCCAAATATTTCTCTTTAAGGGGTTTGGGATTCAAAAGAACTTAGTAAATATTTTTTTCTAAATGTGACTATTTAGAAAAATGCAACCATTCAGCATTGCAGAAACACATTTAACAGAAGAGACAAAGAAGGAGATCATTCTGGAAATAAGAGCATTTTTTTTTTAAAAAAGAGGTTGTACACTTATTAAATGAAACACATAAAGAATTTTCTCTCAGTCACAGACAATGTTAATATAAGACAGCTAAGGCCCAGGTTTCTCAGATTAATCATGTGTGAGGTGTTAAGCATTCCTTCCTTCATTCAGTTAGCAAACATTTTCTGAGTTCTGGGCTCACAAGAATGTTCTAGTGCTGCGGACAGAGTGCTGAAATCTCTTCCTTCACTCCAATGGGAGAGACACACAATAAACATGACATATATATTCTGTTAGCTAGTGATAAACACTATGGAAAAAAATCAGAAGGGGCCAGGCAAGCGAAAGGTCAGGGGCAAGGAGGAAATGGCAGCCCTGCGGTGTAGCCAGGGCATCCAGGGCAGGCTTCTTGCAAGGGGACTTTTGAGTAGACTGAAGCGAGTGAGCAATCTGACCGCATGGCCCTGGAAGTGTTCCACCCAGGGTGGGTGGCAACACAGAGGCCCAACAGCCTCTGTCGGCTGTCATGAAGAATGTGCAGTTGAGCCCAGCCTGCAGCTGCTACTAGATTCTCACACAAACAGTGAACCAACCAGGTGGGCTGGCCAAGTTTATGGTATGGAGACCTGAGGAGCCTTCCGGGGGCATCTCATCACAAGGGAACTCAGAAACCTGGACAGACGGAGTTGCTCAGAAACAAGTCTCAGCCAAAGGGGAAGAGCAACCTTGAGAACACTGAGGTGCCTGTCACTTGGGCTTATCTCCTGGTCCAGCCTCTTCAAATACTTAAGACTGAGTGCTGTGATAAAGGCAAGAGATCTGAGTAAAAAAACAGGCATTTTATGAAAACCTGTAAGATATAGTTGCAAGGAACATATAGTTCTGTTCTTTCCCATGTGGGTTGTAGGAGAGATTTACTCTTCTTGTATCAGCAAGGGACAGGGGGTGTCTGTAGTAAACTGACAACTCCAGGAAGTACTCCGTTGGTCTCTGGATGGCTCCAAAAGAACAGAAGTTCCAAGAGGCTGCAGCTGAGAATAGATTATGAGTCTGTATGGTAGCTAAGGAGTTTAGCGTCATCCTAGGAACATTGGGGAATAGCGATACCATCAGATTTGCATTTTGGAAAGGTTAACCAGGCTGCCCGGTGGAAATGGATTCAAGGTGGAAAGAAGGTGGGCAGGAAAACTAGTTCTGGAGATTGACAGGGTAATATAGGTGGGAGCTGATGCAGGATTCAATGGCAGGAGTGGCGGTGAAGCTCTTCTTAGGAAAACATATGTATCTGAGATTATTTAGGTGACAGAATACAGAACCTGATGAGTAAATCAATGTGGGTGGTGGGTGGTAGGAAGGCAGAGGAATGAAGGGAAATCCTGAGGAAATTCAGGTATTTGATGTGAACACTTGGGTAGAAAAGTACTTAGAAAGGCAATATGAGAAGTAGAGGTAGGCTTATGTTTTTTCCCTTGGGGTCTGTGTGTGTGTGTGTGTGTGTGTGTGTGCACATGCACACACACATGTACATGTAAGGGGGTTGTTAATTACTTCATTTGGACATGCTGAATTAGAGAGTCTGTGGAGCACCCAGATGGCAGTGTCTCACAGGTAGGTGGTTAGGTGGATCCCAAGCCAAAGCCTGCTTTCTCTTCAGACCCGCTTTCTTCCTGAGCAGTAGACCGGAATATCCAAAAGGCTGCCGGATACCTCCGCTGAGAGGTGTGACAAGTTCACAGTGCCTTAACATGAATGGATCATCTCCATGCGCCTCTGTCCTCTGCTCCCTTGCCCCTCTGCTGGCCAGTGGGCTCACTCTTTCTCTGTGGGGCCACCACCACCTTGCTTGGACCCATACAATAACCCACCTCACATCTTCATTTCTGTCTTGCCAGTGGCTGGTGCAAGTGACAACTGGGCACCCAGGCAGATGTGCCCCCAAGAATTTAGACATAGGGCAATTAGGTTGCTCTCAGAAAGGTATGAGGTCATCAGATGGCGGGTCAAAGCCTAGATAATGTGCAGTCAAGTTTGCTTGAATAAGGACAAGCAATGGGATCCCAGAAAAGGGAGAATCAGAGAAGAAATAAATACTGGGAGCACGTCTCCAGCACTGTGGTCCCTAGGGTGGAGACTGACTCACAGACACTAATTCCCCACCACATGGGAGAGCATCCCTGTAATGGAGATGAAAGTCTGGAGTAATTACATCCTGGCCCTCGCAGCCTTCAGCTCACTTCTCCTGCTCCCATTCCTTCCTTGCTCACCAACCTCCTAACCATAATTAGGCTTCTTGGGCAGATTTGCCTCTAGGGAAAGAGACATGATCAGCAAACAGGATTATTTTGTCTATTTGATAACATCAATTGTCTATGAATAATTAAACTAGTTTCTGCCTTGTGAATGGGAATATCTGTGAATCTGTTAGTCTATGACTTGGAATCTGAGAGGCAGATGCTTAGTTTGATGTGGTAACAAATTTAGTACCTGATATAACAATTCTGTTTTAATTTTTCTCCATTATCAAAGTGATATGTGTTCATTATTTCTATTTTCTAAAATCACTCGTAATTTCAAATGTCCAAAAGGAACTACTACTAATTGTCAGGATGTTTTCTTCCAATCTATTTGTGATGCATATGGAAATAACATCTATCAATGATTTCATCTCCTTTTGGACTTCCCTGGTGGCTCAGATAGTAAAGGATCTGCCTGCAATGTGGGGGACCCAGGTTCTATTCCTGGGTCAAGAAGACCCCTTGGAGAAAGGAAGAGCTATCTACTCCAGTATTCTTGCTGGAGAATTCCATGAACAGAGGAGCCTGGTGGGCTATAGTCCATGAGGTCACAAAGAGTCAGACATGACTGAGCAACTAACACTTAATTACTTCATTCCCTTTTTGTAAAAATGCATTACAGATTTGCAATCTCAAATGACAAAATTAAACAATTGTGTAGGAAAGAGTTTTGGTTGCTTCTCTCATGCCAAAAAATAAAAAATTCAAAGTGTACTTGACCAAATTTCAGTAAAAGAATTTCTGCAACCTGACCAAGACCTTGCCAAGATTCATGAGCATGACAAGCAATCCAATAAATCTTTAATGGTAGCCAGTGATGGTGGTGGTTTAGTCACTCAGTCGTGTCTGATTCTTGTGATCCCATGGGCTGGAAGCCCACAAGGCTCCTCTATCCATGGGATTTCCCAGGCAACAATACTGGAATGAGTTGCCATTTCTTTCTTCAGGGGATCTTTCCAACCTAGGGATTGAACCCGGGTCTCCTGCATTGCAGGCAGATTCTTTATCAACCAAGCCACTAGGTAAGCCTCATGGCAACCAGTGGTAACCTCCAAAAGCCATAAGTATCCAACTAGGTATATGCTATATATTATGCTTCTAAATTCAAATTCAGTCTCTGGCAAAGATGTGTGTTTGTATGTACAAATAAGAATGGTATTTTTCTCATGTTCTCATTCTTTTCATATTTATTAGCTAGTCTCCTTCTATAAAGAGCTGTTATCACCTGTTTACCCTGAAATATGAACTGTACAGGTGTATCAGAATAAATCTTGATTCTTTCTTTTTATTCATCAAATTTAAGAGTATTGAGTTGGTGCCCAGAAGGCTAAGGGCTCAGTAAATGGAATCCATAGAGTTTGCATGCTTTTGGCTTTGCTACTATTTGGACATCTTATTATGATGTTAAAACCAAGTTCCAAAGTCTTACTGTCTTTAACCCAAACTCATGGTCAGAAGCAGTTGGGGTTGACACATCCAGTAACCTTACCTCATTCTCTGATGAGCTTGCAGAGAGGAGCACTTCTTGGGCGTCGAAGAACTCAGAGACAGATTCTGACATGGAGAGGCGGCTCTCATTGGCTACTTGCTGTGACAGGGGGAGATTGACGTGGATTTGCTCACCAGCCTACAGGAGAGAAAAGCAGATGGTGTGATCGCTTTCTTCCCTCCTATGAATGGCTATTTGTTCAAATTAGGCAATGAAGTACTAGCCAGATCTCTAGAAAAATTTACAGCATATGTTAAAGGACTGGTGAGCACAAGCAATTTTCACTTGCAACTGAGTAATGACCACTGCATAAGTTTCCTTCCAATATGCCTGAAGAATCCAAAAGTGCAGACAAAAGGTGAATGGATTTTAAATCTATGCTCAATTGATGTTTAGTGGACTGAATAACAGATTGAGCCCTCAAAATACCCTGAGTTGACTGTAGAGACAAGTTCCTTGCCATATGCTTTGGCCTGTCATTACTAGCCATATTCTAACCAGTATACTACAACTCAAAAAGTATTTGTAAAAACCACTAGCGATATGCTAAGAAAACATTCTATAAGACTAATTTTTGAGACAGAATATATTGATATAAAAAGTCACTTTCCATTTGATCATGAATTTTAGCCAATGAAACATATGATTAGAGTATTGGACCTTATTTCAAACTGTATTTTTATTCATACAATGATAGCAAATGATATTGTTTTCAAGAAAGCAATTTAAGTTGCAACCAGAAAAATAGGTAAGAGAACTTACATTTTAAACATCTAGTACATCTAGTACACATTTTAAATTGAAAAGAAGATTCAAACTGAGACTGTCGACTAATTTTTAGATGATAAAATTCTAGATTCTGGGCAGTTGAGGGGGCATAAATATTATCAGAGATCACAGGACCCATGGAAGTGGATGGACACAGGGTCGGTAACTTACATCCAAGAGAAGCTGTCTGGGGATGGTATTTCTTAAGCAGTTAGATAGCAGAACCCTTACACTTATAGATTTCTAGAAAAATGTATGTTTGGTGCAAATATGGCCTTAGCTTTAGTTAAAACTCTCCCCTGTTACATGTATTACTGTTCAAAGTACAAATTCTCCTGGCTAAAAATAATTTTATGAAAGTGTTAGTTGCTTAGTCGTGTCTGACTCTTTGAGACTCTTGGACTCTAGCCCACCAGGTTCCTCTGTCCCTGGAATTCTCCAAGCAAGAATATGAGTGGGTTGCCATTTCCTTCCCAGGGGATCTTCCTGATTCAGGTATTAAACCTGGGTCTCCTGCATTGCAGACAGATTCTTTACCATCTGGGCCACTGGAACTACACACTCATGTTAAGTCCAAATACTGAATGTTCTCCTATCCTCTTACTGGTTTTTTCAAAAATTCTTCTGAAAAATGGAATAATAATAGCACCTACATCAGAGAGTTGTTGGGGGTATCAAATGAGATAACACATGTAAAGTGGGTTAGCAATACCAAGCACGTAGTAAGCATTCACTTGACATGTGTTAACCATTAATTATTAGCATTATCACCAGGAGCTGTAGCAGCACTAATAATATTTTCTTAGCAAGGTCAGGTGACTTCTCTTCTTAGACAGAACTTTTAAAACAAACCTTAAGAAAACTTTAATTTAGCACCTTATCTGTTAAAAGTATTTGTTTCAACATTTCATGGACCATAAATGATAGTGAATATTTCAAATGAAGAGTGACAGAAAAGTCATAAGCTGGAGTATATATAAATTAAACAATCAGTAGCATGAGATGAACACAGGAATAAATAAAAATAGACAACCGATCACCAACAATAAATGATGTCAAGCTCTTGTATATCCTTCACTCCAAAGAACATTGAACTATCAGCAACACAAGATTTATGCTGGGAATTGTATTAGTAGTGAAAGAACTTTATAAAAATAAAAATATGCAGTAGGTGTAGATGCTACAAAGTAAGTATTCTATATCTATTAAAAACGAATCTTACCTCATCAGGGCTAGGAATAATATTTACACTAACAACCTGATCACAAATAATAGATTCTGAATGTATTCTGTTCAACCGGCTCCTTAGTTCAGCATTCTGGTTGAGTGCCTTAAAATAACAAAAACCGCACATGTAATTTCAAGTTATTGAGCAAACATAAAGCAGAACCAGCACACAGGTACACTTTAGACAACAAAGTCTAGGATGCTTTTAGCTGTAACTTTTGGAGCCACAATAGGCCAGATCCCACTAGTAAGAAGGAAAGAAATGGCTCAGAATTAAGGCATTCATTTTTCACAATATAAGACTACTACTTAGTAGATTAGTGGATTGAAAAGAGTTCAAGGATTTCATAAAATTGATTCATGGAATTTTCTCTCCTTTATAGTCAGGCCCACTATATCCAAGCCCAGTCTACCACCACATACATATAACATTTTATACCCTAGGATAAAAACTATTGATTCTTTACTTTTTCTTTTTTGGTTCTAGTTTCTAAAGTTTGGGAGCTGTTTCAAAGCCAGATGTCTTATAAATTATTTGTAAATGGAATGAACAATGAACTGGTTTTATATTTCATAGAGCTATATTTTGACCTGGTGAAAGAAAACAGTTGCTGTGTTTCCATTTTCTGCTGCTACTGCTGCTAAGTCACTTCAGTCATGTCCGACTCCGTGCAACCCCATAGACAGCAGCCCACCAGGTTCCCCCATCCCTGGGATTCTTCAGGCAAGAACACTGGAGTGGGTTGCCATTTCCTTCTCCAATGCATGACAGTGAGAAGTGAAAGTGAAGTCACTCAGTCGTGTCCGACTCTTAGCGACCTCATGGACTGCAGTCTACCAGGCTCTTCTGTCCATGGGATTTTCCAGGCAAGAGTACTGGAGTGGGGTGTCATTGCCTTCTCCATTCCATTTTCTAGGAGCACATAATTAATACCTATGACAGAACAGAACTAATTCAAGTGTAGACCAAAGCTGGACAGTGTAGACATTGACAAGCATAATAAAGAGCATATCACAGAAAGGAAACTAAGCGCATCTCATGATTCTTAACACACCCTAAATCAGCATCAGTAAAACACCATCTGCTGTACCCCAGTTTAGTGTGTGTGGTGGAAAGGGAACATATTTACATAAACATGGGCTCCCTATAGGGGCCCTGGGGACAGAGGCTCGTGGATCACATCAGTGCATGGAAATCTGTTCCATATAGAGAAGACACATGTAGATGAATAGATTACACCAAGTCTCAGGTAAGAGACTTTTGTGAAGATAAAGCCCAGTGAAAAGCTGAACTGCTCCTTTCCTTCCCATTAAATCCAGCAATGAGAAGATGGAAGTGAATATTTCAGAATGGAAGACAAATTGTAGAACTTACTGAAGAGTGAAGCTGCCCCAGGGAGTGAGGATTCTGCTTTTCTTCATAAGGAGTCAATGAATACACTAAACTGATACACACACAGATACGACAGCCTAACTCTAAATTTGTACCTATTCAATCACCCAGGATAAATGACAAAGTGGCTAAACTTCACACTTGATTGAGCGGTGCAGAGTTCTTGGGCATGGAGCACAGAACAGTCTCCCCTCTTTCCTTTCTG
This sequence comes from Cephalophus harveyi, assembly GCA_006410635.1. Classification (NCBI taxonomy): domain Eukaryota; kingdom Metazoa; phylum Chordata; class Mammalia; order Artiodactyla; family Bovidae; genus Cephalophus; species Cephalophus harveyi. The sequence goes on from SJYT01076612.1 coordinate 35,521, forward strand.
CTCAGCTTTTTTTTTGGCTACTCTGTCCAGCTTATGGGATTTTAGTTTCCTGCCTAAGGATCAAACCTAGGGCCTTGGGAGTCAGAATGCTGAGTCCTAACCACTAGACCACCAGGGAAGTCCCTCGGTTTTCTCTTTCCAGGGAGAAAATTCTTCACTTACAGCTTTCGGCTTTCATTTAAAGTCTTTAGAACTGTAAAGTCTGTAAAATACGTGTAAAACAGAATACATTTGGTCTTGTGGGCTGTCAGGTATTGATGGATTAAAGGTGGACTCATATCCTACAGTCATTACATTGCAGATAGTTGAAAATATAAGTCCAGTTCGCTGAGCAAACAGGGATGTGTTAGTGAGAAAAAAGGTGATTACATTTTTAGTAAATAAATCATGTGCTTTCCAGTACCTTTACATTCTGCAAAAGTGCTCAGGATCTTTTTCTTGCAACAAAATCTCAAACAGTTGAAATTTGAAACAAAAATACTGCCTCACTCCTATTCTTTGCAACTATATATGCGTATTTGTTCTTTCATTGTTTTTCTGTCCACAAGTGTACTGAAAGTCATCTTAGTTACTGCTATAATTGGACCCAGATATATTTTGCTGTCTTGGAAGTAGGAGGCCTTGTTGTACGTTGTTTGATGGTTTTAATGGCAGAATCACATCACGACTTTAGGGTTTCACACAAACCTCACCTAAGGGTTCCTCCAAAGTGACAACACCTTCTGTTGCCCCGGAACAAAGTTAACAAAACAACCCCACAAAAACTCACAGGCAAGGACAAGTAATTTTTTTTTTTCCCCCCCAGCAGGTGGGAGTTTAAAACACAAGTTTTCCATTCATAAGGAAACTTGTAGAATTGCTTGCTCTGGATATTTAAGAAAGTTAAACTCCCAGGTAATCTCTCATCTCATCCAATATTCATGAAATGTGATCCTGCCTACACACAGGTGTGTGTGAACGCACCCCAAGGTAGCCTCTAGCTGCTAATATCAACAGGACATGAGCTGAAAATCAAAGACATACTGTGTTCATCATATATATGCAGTGGTAGAAAAATGCTGTTACACAGCACAAAAAAAGCCTGGAAATAAGTACTGTTCCAACTCTGGCAACCCCGAGGGTGGAAAGTGTAAGCAGACGCAGAGCATGCAGCAGTCCGTTTGTGGGTGCCTTGCCAGGGCGGCCCCTCCTTTCGCCTCGGTCACACGGACCTCAGTGCAAGGTGGCTACATCCGGGCACCATGAGGACTCAGGCCCACATTTGTTACTTCCCTCCCTGAAGCTCAGTGCTGGTGATTGTTAACACAGAGGAGTCCAGGTGACGGCAGGAACAATACACAGAAAGCAGCCAAGGAGCCTGTACAGCGGTAAGGCGAGGGAAAAGGAGGCGAGTCGCCAGCCATTGGCGCCAGCCCATGAGCAAGAAAAGCCATGGAAATCTGCAAGGAGTAACACTGCTCTGGGAGTGGCAGAGGGGTCAAGGCCGAGCGGCAGGAAGCAGCCTCGGCTCCGGAACCATGCCCGGATTCTTTAGTAAGTCTCACACTTGCTTTCACGAGTGAGCTCAGGCCGCAGCACAAACTCTCCGCAAGGCACGCTCACTTTCCCGCTCCTCACACACACTCAAGTGCCATAAACCCACGAAACACAGCATTCCTGACCAGCTGTGAAGGAAGGTCCCATCCTGAAGTTCTGAGTCTTAATGAACTGCCCAAATCCTCACTTCCTTGGCTATTAACTACCATTTTCCCACCCAGGCAATTTACCTTAGAGTCGGGGAGAGGCTGGCATAGCAAATGCATTCTACTGAATGGAACTGCGTGTTCTGGAAGAGTTAAACTCTTAGATAAAAGCAAAACTGGTTCAAAAAGAGTGAGGATGTGCGTATACCAACTGTCAAAGCTAGAGCTATCAAGAATCAAATCATGGCTAGCTCTTAAGAATCACCTTGTTTTCTATTTTAAAATAAACACATACTAAGATAGTGCATTTGGAAAATGCAAAAAAGTAGAAAAATATTTCTAAAAATTCATATCTTACTACTCAATCAACCGACTTTTGGTAGCTTGGCATATTTCTTTCTAGTTTTTTTCTTATGCATTTTTCACATTAAAAAATGGGAACCCCCCAAAATGGGAACATACTCTACATCCTTCACTATTTATTCTTGGTACACAGATATTTATTTTATGTTGCAAACCCTTCACAAATGTGATTTTAGTTAACTGTGGAATAAGTGGTTATTTTTCTACTATCGGGCACTTATGATATTGTTACTGATTTTTATTAGAACAAATAAAGCTGCCATGAATATTTATGTGTATATGTTTTCTACATTCAGCATTACTCCCTTAGATTATGCCTATCAGCCATGAACCAAAGGATAAAAGCATAAAACACTTTGAAGGTTTTAAATAAACATCACCAAATTATGCCCAAAATGACATTGATCTAAAGTTACTGGATGGCTTAAAAAAAAAAAAAAAATGTAAAGGATTCTGTGAAGGATATCTTCATAAACTACAAATTTGGCCAAGTCTCAGGGAACTGTGAAATTCAGGAACAAATATATTTAAAACATTTATTCCAACACAGAGTATTTATTTTCGATGTATAAAATGTTGTAGACAGGAAGGATGGTAAATACTATGCCTGGGATTTTAAGTATGCTGCCACGTGCCATAAGCCAATTTTTTGCTTACATTCTCATACATACCACATTTCATTGATTCTAAGATGCACAGTTCTCAAAACTAACACTTCTGAAGCACTGGCCAGTTTCACTGAAAGTAGTGTTTTCTTTCTTAGTAGTGCACAGAATGATGGCATATTGAACAATGAATGCCATACTGATTTAATGAAATATAATAGTTGTACATGGAGTACAAGGATCATTGTACTGTTCACACTTGTATGAACCCAACACCCAAAGCATTTAGCACAAGTTGTGCACAAACTCTGGGGTCATAAATCAAACTAGTAACAGTGACAAAGTGTAATGCACTGAAAACAGACTCAAGTCACGCTGAGTCTTTTACTACAGTAATCTAGGGTGCTGAGTTCACATAGTCTTATTATATATTATTTGATTTTGGTGTTTAGTACATAAAATTATAGCTGACATGAAATAAAGTCATTTATAAAAGGAGAGATGCCACATAAAATACCTTGTCCTACAGATGTAAATCCAACATCTATGCTGCCTTTCAGGTATAAAAGTTTGCTTTTAAAGCCTCATGGGAGTAAAATATCAGAATTATACATGTCTCCACATACCTATAGATCAGGGATGAAATATTACTATAGAAGAGAAATTCATTACACTGTTCAGCCTTGCAAATCATTACACACTCAAGGCAGGTAACAATTTATGCTGAGCATGTAGTGAAAAATGCTAATTTTATTATGATATGTGCCTTCTAAAAGGATGATGGAATTTGCCAAGTTGTTATATTTAAAAGCTTTATTGAAAAGCAGCATTTTAGCCATTAGACATATATCAAATAGGACTTACATCAAATAAAAAATAAGTTCCAAAATGTTAGACTAATCTAAGAAGTTATTTAAATAGTCTCTCTCCTTCCCTTTCTAGGGGGAGATTTGGCTTAGAAATCATTAATTTAAAAAAACCTGGGTTCAAACTGATGACATTTGAAAAAGGATCAACAATGTCTTTAGGCTACCTGAAATCACATTGTAATGTGAAATTATATTAATATAAAAACATACTCAGAAAAGCTGTCTCAATATACTCAAGCTGTTTCATATCTTGTTCAATCCTAAATCCTATATTTGAAGAGGCACAATGAGAATAATAGAGCTAGCTAACCAGGATAACTTCATCAGTTAATTGTTTCCTATCTTCAATGTCTCCTTATCTGTTAGTTCTTTCCCTTTATGATACAAACAAACTGAGGTGACTGTGAAATTTCAAGGCTGACTTTCAATCCATATATCATCTACTGCTAAATCAGATCCTGTTAACCTTTTCGTTCTCGAAATCATCAAAACTCTTTCTTCTTGATCTCAGTGATCATTGCTATGTAAATTCGTCAGTGGTTTCCCCTGGCTTTCCATTAAAGGATTCTCTTTTCTTTTTTCAGCTTGGCCTTTAAATACTAATGTTCACTATGGCAGCACCCCGACCCTCTTTTCTTCTGACTGAAAACACAATTTCTCAACAGCTATAAATTCACCAAGATATTGGGATATCCACTTCTTTCTCTCCAGCTTGGGCTTCTCTCCTGAGCCCTAGAGCTCAGGAGAAAATGACCCCACCCAATGGGAAGTTATATAGAGACATAAGGATGTAAACACAGCCAAAATGCTGTGTAACACAGAACTGGAAACACGGGATTCTCTAGTGGATAGGGTATAACTCTCTTTATGCTGCTACTGCTGCTCAGCCGTGTCCGACTCTTTGTGACCCCGTGGACCGTAGCCCACCAGGCTCCTCCGTCCATGGGATTCTCCAGGCCAGAACACTGGCGTGGGTAGCCATTCCTTTCTCCCAGGGGTCTTCCCAACCCAGGGATAGAATCCAGGTCTCCCGCACTGCAGGTGGATTCTTAACCAGCTGAGCCACCAGGGAAGCCCATTCTCTGCCTTACCAAGAAGCGAATAGAAAGCAAGCAAGCAAGAAACAAGCACATTTTCTTATTTTTCTTAGTACAAGCTTATTTCATACCACTAAGCCTTCGATCATTAGTACATCCGAATAAAACACTGCAACATGTAGGGGAACAAAAGTGTACTTGACACATTTGCAAGATGACATACAAGATGCTTACTAGCCATTATTTTGATCTTTCTGACTTATGATCCTTTTTAGGGTCATGATTCAGTAGATCCATTAAGATGGACAAGGTGTTCAACAGATATATGACGGGAGATCAGGCTAGGGCAAACCATTAAAGTGTGCTTGTGAAGGAAGCCCTCTGCAAATTGGCACCCAGCTGCCGCTTTGAATGCGCAGGCTCTTGACTTTCCAAGCAGCATATGTGCCTCAACTGACAGTGTTTAAAGGCAAACAGCAGAAAGTGTGGCCCAGACAACAGCATTCAATAACATGAAACTTAACGCTGAAAAGAAGCTGACAGTTCAGGTACATAGAACATGGTGAGACGGTTTAAGTCTAATTTGCAGGAACTGAGGGAAACTGTTCAAGCAGGAGCTGATCCACATGGAAAACCACTTACCCAGGATTTGCTTGCTCCTTCGCTCTGATCCAAGGCACCAGGAAGTGAACAATATTTTATGTAATCACTGAGTTCTCACACAAAATCAGTAACAACATTGAAGTCTTAAAGGAAATTTTAAAGGTGCATTTATAGACTAAGTGAAGAAAATATTTCAGAGGAAGTGGTCACTTTTAAGAAAGCAGAAGTGTAGTTTTAAAGGATTTTTAACAGAAATTACAACCTTGAAATATACAGGGATTTGATTAGTATTAATAAGACCAATATAATATATATTAAGTAATACATATTATAGTGTAAAATATATACTGAAATTTTAGAGTCTAGATTCAGGGAACACAGACAGGAAGAAAATCCTAAGAGTGCAAATCAAAAAAGAAAAAAAAAAAAGTAATAGTAATCAGTAGTTTTCAACAGGTTAAAATGCATCATAAGTAGGAAAAATACTAAGTGTGGAAGATCTGGTAGATTTTGTCTGACGCTGGATTAGACATAGTCTGGAACATAGTTTAGATGTGTAGGTAAATCATGTATAAATGCATTAGTTTTTTAAATCACAGATGGCCTTATAAGACCACAGATGGGCATTAAAATCAGCCAAAAGAGAAATTATGTTTGCAAGTAAGTTTGGTTGATTGTCACTCTTACCTTGATCCCTTTTGGAAGAAAAGTGATACAATTTAATACTGACACTTGGGGGAATTTCAGACAGATGTGTCATTCCCGTGAGGGACTGTCTCCACCCCCATCGTTGGCTTGGAGGGTTAGGAATGTGTCCTGAGAATGATACAAACACTCATTTACCTGCGACAGTGACTGTCGGAGCCGTGCCATCTGTGTGCTGTGGCCTTTATTGTGATCCTGCTCAGAAACCATCTGCTTAAGCTTCTCCTTCTCTATAGCTATGCTATTAAACGCAGACTTCAAGAGAGAATGCACTGGTGGGGAGAAAAGTAAGAGACAAGGATCAAATGGATCCAGAAAAATAACAGAATTATAAACTTCTCAGCACTTGTAACTCATTCATGAATATTTTCTGGAAAGGTTATGGTACAGTGTAATTGAAAGTCAGCCTTAAAATGGAATCTACCAGAATATCTATATACAAAACAAACATGGGAATGGTAATTAATCAGGATGAAAGTTTTAGCATTTCATACCAGATAAGTCAACGAAGACCTGGAAGCAGCATATAAAATACCAATTATTAAATTCAATACTTAGAAACTAACCTATAATTCTTAGAAGGAAAAGGGAACAAGTTTTACTCTGCCACAGTTTATGATCATATTTGAGCAGTTATGTGTACAATGAAGTCTCATGCAAATAATTTAGAACTATCAAATTATCACCCCAAAGTGTGCATCCAAAAAAGGGCATTTTATGAGTCTTGCAAATATAAACTGAACAGCTGTTTTGGAAGTTGGAGCTAGTTCTCTTTGTGGTAGGAAATGATTTGGTCTTTTTAAAAAAATATTTATCAGAGTATTATTGATTTAAAATGTTGCATTAGTTTCTGCTGTATAGCAAAGTAAATCAGTTATATAAATATACATATATCCACTATTTTTTAGATTCTTTTCCCGTATAGGTCAATACTGAGTACTGAGTGACATCCTTTGTGCTATACAATATGTCCTTACTAGTTACCTATTTTATATATAATAATGTGGATATCCCCATCTCAATCTCCCAATTTATCCCCTCCCTCTTCCCCCGCTGGTAACCATAACTTTGTTTTCTACGTCTGTGACTATTTCTGTTTTGTTGAAATGATTTGGTCTTAAGAATAACGCTTACATTACTTTCTCAGCCAAAACCATCATGATGTCAAAAGTGCTTTCAAAGAGTACAAACTACCAGTTATAACATGAATACATTCTGGGAATCTAATCTGCAGGATGGTTATAGTTAACAGTACGATATTATTTACCTGAATTTGTTAAGAGAGTAGATCTCAAATGTTCTCAGCACAAAAACGAAATGGTAATTATGTGACATGTTGGAGATATTAGCTATCCTATGGTAGTAATTATTTTGTAATATATAAGTATGTTAAATCAACATATATACCTTGAACTTATATAATGTTACGTGTTCATTTTATCTCAATAAAGCTGGAAATAAAGTAAAATAAAATACAGGCAACTAAAAACAACCTCCACCCTCCTTTCTGCATACCTAACAACAGACATTTGTATGTCTGGCAGTCTTTAATGTTGAAACACAAAAATGTTGAATTTCCAACTCTTATCTTTATAGTAACAGTTTCTGCAAAATGTAAAGTCTTCTAAAGTAGGGATTTCCTTGTAAGAAAAAGGTTATTTTTAAAAGAAGTGGAAAAATGTAGCAGAAAATAGTGACCAGAATTAAATGGGAAAAATAATGGGATCATAAAGAATGTACAATTCATTGATTTATGTGCTACATTCTAGTTGTCATCAATTTTAAGGTAATAACTTGATAGCTGAAATACATTAACCCAACCAGCAGCTCTAAAAGTGGATTCTCATTCATTTCAAAATCCATAATTTCTTCTAAAGAGTTCACTCAATAGTCATATAAAAGCCACCTTTTCCCCCAAGCACAGCTGAAAAGAAAATATGCTGTTTCAACAAAGGCTTTACAAGTCTGTTGAAACTTGGATTACCTAAAAGCCTCAGGAGTGCAACCAAATACACAAAGCTTTCCTGGGGGTACCTTCAAATTTATTCATCTTCCTTTAGAAGCTGTGCTATATTTAATTCACACATTTGTTGCCTCATTTTACCTGTTCCTACAATCTTGCATTAAAAGCAAAAGTTACTGGCTTCCTGATCATAAATCTACGCTGTTACATAAATAATTTAGCATTGCTCTAGTCTAATGACATGATAAGCATTCGGCTAAGACGTAATAAAAATGTACAAGGAGTAAACAGGTGAAAGAGAGTTGGCCTTACAGAATTTCAATAGAAAAATCTGTAGAAAAAAAAGGTGGGTGGGGGGAGAAGATTTACTTTAGCTACTTCAGAATGGTGGAATGAAAGAAATCTCTGGTAGCACATCTTTGCTGATGGTTTGAGAGTATGCATTTTTGTTGACTTCAGCTTTCTCAGAAATACCCTCAGTGTGCACCTCTTCTTTTCCCGAGTCACTAGGCTTTTGAATATTATGGGGGGTGGTACTTGAGATGTTCCACTTAACACACATTTTCAAGAATATTTTATAACCTGTTGCCAGCAGCCCCAGAGGGAATAAATATGAAAAATTCATCATAAGGTGTTAGTGACTGAAAACAACACGTCTTTCTCCTAAAGATTACAATTTCAAAAGATGATGGCTGGGAAGGCACTATTATAAGGTAAAAAATGAATTTCAGTGGCTGAAATTTAGATACTTTAGCATTAAGGGGAGGGAATTAATTTAGGAGCTGTGGCACTTCCTGGTGAACACAGTCAAGACTGTCCAATCCACCTGTTCTCCACTCTCCTGCTCTCTGTGCCTGATGACAGCAGTTGAGCTTCTGTAACCTGACTGACTGAACATTTAACATCAAAAAAGAGACTCCAAGGTGGGCTGGATGTCCACTCCCCTCTAATCTGGACTAGCAGTGAAGGGACAATGCTCCAGACCCAGAGCTGGCCACTTTGGTTGCAATCCACTCCACTCGCAGCCCTGAGCTGCCGTGGAAGGGGAGGGGAGAGGGACAGAGTTGTGTGTAGCCTCCCAGCTGTCCAACCAAAGTGCCAGTGAAGCCCCTTTGAACCATTCAGCCAGGCTTCCAGCTGAATACCACGGAGGGAGTCCAGCTGATGCCACGGAGGACAGAGGAACTGCTTAGCTGAGCCCTCTTGATTCCTTACCCACAAACTGTAAAGTAAAATCAGTGAGTGCCATTTAATTAAAAAAAAGGTTTCAAACAGAATCTGCTAACTCACAAGTATGTATGACATGATAAAAAAAACAGATGCTGAATAGTATTGTGGGTTCGTCTACCTAGCATAATATCTTATTTTTCTCCCTAAGTGTTTGACTCTGCAAATTCAGAGAATAAGTAGATAATCCCATTACCCTAATATTCTCTGAGTGAAGAAAAAGCAAATTTTAATTTATGATGACCTAAAAGCCTAATGCCAGGCTTGAAGGCAATAGGAGGAACATCATCAAAGATAATACCCTTTTAGTCTTTCTGCCTTTTCTCACCCTCAGTAATACTTTCTTTCCTCAGTCAAAACTGAAACCCTATGATGTGTGTTTTCCCAGGAAGCAGTCATCATATCCCACTGTGTTTTATCTATAGAACTGCAATAAGTACATGAACTATTTGACCTTGCCACCACGACCACCTAGACAAGGGTGAGAGAATGAATGGCAACTTCCCATCAAGGAAGAGAGCCACTTTAAAGGGCACATTACATTCACTGTTACCTTTCTGCGCAATTAGACAAAACTCCTCTTGAAGCTTTGTATAATCCGTTGAACTTTCCAGAGGGTCTGTGAGGTGGCTAGGGGGGGTCTGAAATTCAATATCTGCACAAAGGTTGGGGTTGGAGGAATGCAAGCGAACTGGGGACATGGTGGCACTGAAAGGAACCTGAAAAGGGAGGACACACATGATTAAAGAGCAGCAGCACATCGTCCTACAATCTCTTACACAGAAAAGATGTATCCTATTCTCCAAAATAATAGATTCCTCTCTGACGACACACTTGGAGACGGTACTCATCTATTTTGCAGGTGGTTCGGGTGGGAAGGAATCTCAGTTTCCCGTAGTTGATTTAGTACTGCTGCTGACTCATTGGCTGCTCACTGTCACAGGGAGAGACGATGACAAAATGACAGGAAGAAAAGGCATAATCCCAGACAGGCTTCAGCTCTGAACCCACTGAAACAATACTGGCAGGAAGCCATCTGATCTGTGATGGAGCTGACCTTCTCTCACAAAGTCTGGGTATTCAAGTCAGAGGGCTTTTTATGCTGACTTTTTTCTGAGCCTGGAGCAAGAATTCACTGAACAGGTAAAAATTCAAGAGGTGCATATACAGAAAAGATTCACTTGCTCCATTGTCATTATATAAAACATAAGTTTAATACTATATATAATAATGGCTTAAAGAGATCTGCAATTAAATTTGAAATTGACTTATCTAAATACATCTGTAAATGAAATATTATATAAATTACTATAGTTACTTTTGTATACGACATACAACTCTGTTACATACATGAACGTGGCCTATGAGCTGGCCAAAAGGTATTAAATAAATTAAAGTCATACTACTATCAGTTCAGTTCAGTTCAGTTCAATCTCTCAGTCGTGTCTGACTTTTTGCGACCCCATGAATCACAGCACGCCAGCCCTCCCTGTCCATCACCAACTTCTGGAGTTCACTCAAACTCATGTCCATCAAGATTTTCCCAAATGGCTAGAGGTTTCCTTGCCCTTGGATTTGGACTAGGCTTCTGAAGGGTGGAGGCAAAATACTCCTTCTCTCTCCTTCTAGAAGCTTCTACCTAATCATTATAAATGCTGTCAGCCAACCATTCTTGGAGAATGAGAATGCCAATTCCTTTTATAAATCAGATCACCAGTAAACTCCCCTAATTCTTATTACACAGATATGCATTCAATTACCTTCGAGAACCAGACTTAGACACCTCCACAAGCTGAATTTTGTATAAATTAAAAGCTAATTCACATCCTCTATCTAACAGAAAATATGCTGTAGGAGGAAGGAACCAATATTTTGTCTGAGGTATAGGTATGCTAGAACCTCTTCCTTTCCTCATTTTTTGACTTAGCTTTAAATCTCATGATAGAAAAAGGGAGGTGAAGGGGCAAGAGGGAACAAGCATGTGTACAAAAGACATAGAAGATGGAGGGGAGGGAAAGACCCCCCAAAATCTAGCCTGAGCTGCAGTTTGTGGGTCTGGGTGATGGCAGTTGAGGTTTAAGAGGGTCCTTAGGATGCAGCTTGGTCCTGGCAAGGAGTTATTTATCTCAAAAGATATTCAGGCTTCCCAGGAAAGAAAGAGGGAAGGAAGCTTTAGCAGATTCAGCTAAGCTAAGCTTGGTAATATAGGATATCTGAAGCATTTGTTATCTGGAGACATCAGAGTAACTCTTTCTCATCCTCCATGGGAGTCTTGGCTACACTGAGCTGGGAGATGTCAACAACTTGTTTATCTCATTAGGAACTGAATTTCTGACTCTTTCAGAGAACAGATACTAAAGTGCAGATAACCCATTTGAGAAAATGGAATCCTTGGGTTCAATAATTTGCTGGAATCCTATCCCGGCAACTTTGTGACAATAACGATTGAGGTTTTCTAGGACATCTATAAAGGAATGGGATGATTTATGCAGAAGAATGTTCAAAGATAGATAAAGAAAACTGCTGACCATAACTGTGGTGATGTTAAATCTATTAATAGAAAGAGCAGACAGCCCAAGGCCGTCTAGGAGGGACAGAGAGAGTCCATGGAAACGCTGGGGATGAGGAGGTCACGGGCAGAGACTGTGACTTGAGGAAACAGACAGACCAAGGAGTTTGGAGTTTGCAGATTTAAGGATGTGGTTTCAGGATACAAGGAACCAGGAGAGCATTTGAGAAAAAGGAATGTAGGTGTTTGATGGTGGAAAATGAAATGTGTTGAGGATCATGTGAAAGGGTTTTCTCTGCACTCAGGAACCCTCACACTCCAGGGACTAACACTGTGTAGGAGAGTGGTCTCCTCCCTTGAGTAGGTAGGGAGGCTGAGGGAGAGGTGGTGATGGGAGGCTGGGTGCAGCGGAGGCCTAGGGAGTCCAGTGAGGACCCAGACTTGCTCTGAAGATAAAGGCCTATTAAAAGTTCAATCAGACGCTGAGAAGAAAAACATGGCAAACAAGGGTGAGAAAAGAACACGTAACATCAGGTATAAGGAAGACACTCAGAACACACAACTCACAGAGCCCAAGCAAAAAGTCTTCTGCTGCGGTTACTCTGCATCACGCGCACAGGGGTGCCTGTGGGGAGCACCAAGTGCATGGGGAGGCGCCAGTGTGTCTCTTTGCCATCCCCCTATTCTGATGGGTCTCACTGACGGCATAAGTGGGCCATCAGGGACATGCGTGCTAAGAATCAACAAGAACAAATCTCAGAAACATCTTGGGTGTACTTATCTTTGGGAGCAATCTCAGCTGCCCTAACACATCTGAGTTGGGCAAGGAGAACAAGTGACTGGAGCCTCCTGGGAGAATTCCAGATAAAAAGCACCGAGCAGGATAGGATAGACTCAAAACATGTGGGCTAACTTCCAGATGTTCAAGCTGGTTTTAGAAAAGGCAGAGGAACCAGAGATCAAATTGCCAATATCCGCTGGAATATCAAAAAAGCAAGAAAGTTCCAGAAAAACATCTATTTCTGCTTTATTAACTATGCCAAAGCCTTTGACTATGTGGATCACAATAAACTGTGGAAAATTCTGAAAGAGATGGGAATACCAGACCACCTGACCTGCCTCTTGAGAAACCTGTATACAGGTCAGGAAGCAACAGTTAGAACTGGACATGGAAAAGGAGTACGTCAAGGCTGTATATTGTCACCCTGCTTATTTAACTCATATGCAGAGTACATCATGAGAAACGCTGGGTTGGAAGAAACACAAGCTGGAATCAAGATTGCCAGGAGAAATATCAATAACCTCAGATATGCAGATGACACCACCCTTAGGGCAGAAAGTGAAGAGGAACTAAAAAGCCTCTTGATGAAAGTGAAAAAGGGAGTGAAAAGGTTGGCTTAAAGCTCAACATTGAGAAAACGAAGATCATGGCATCTGGTCCCATCACTTCATGGGAAATAGATAGGGAAACAGTGGAAACAGTGTCAGACTTTATTTTTTGTGCTCCAAAATCACTGCAGATGGTGACTGCAGCCATGAAATTAAAAGATGTTTACTCCTTGGAAGGAAAGTTATGACCAACCTAGATAGCATAGTGAAAAGCAGAGACATTACTTTGCCAACTAAGGTCCGTCTAGTCAAGGCTATGGTTTTCCCTGTGGTCATGTATGGATGTGAGAGTTGCACTGTGAAGAAAGCTGAGAGCCGAAGAATTGAAGTTTTTTAACTGTGGTGTTGGAGAAGACTCTTGCGAGTCCCTTGGACTGCAAGGAGATCCAACCAGTCCATCCTAAAGGAGATCAGTCCTGGGTGTTCATTGGAAGGACTGATGCTGATGCGGAAACTCCAATACTTTGGCCACCTCATGTGAAGAGTTGACTCATTGGAAAAGACCCTGATGCTGGAAGGGATTGGGGGCAGGAGGAGAAGGGGACGACAAGAGGATGAGATGGCTGGATGGCATCACCAACTTGATGCACCCTGAGCGACTGAACTGAACTGAACTGAATTTTCGTTTGGGGAGGAGGAATGACAGGGAGTTAAGGGAAACCACTGCAGTCAAAGGCACAGGAGGGCTGAGTAGCCAGTGACAGGTCGCCGAGATGTGGGTGAGGAGGCCGAGGAGGCAGGAATGATTTTGTTAGATCCTGCTAGATGTTGTTCTGCTCCAGTATGGAATTAAAAGTACAGATCCTAGAGGGTTTAAGAGTACCCACTCTCTCTATTTATTCCTGAATATATGACTAAACGTGCCAGCACTGCTCATTAGTTGCTTTAAGTTATTCTTAACCTCTGTGGTCACAGTTACCCTGGGGGAAAGTGAGCATTAATTCTTCCATCTTTCAAAACCTTTTTCTCTTGCACTTCCAAATAAAAAAAATATAATTCAGTTCTAATTTCAGTTTTATTATATTCATTATATATTTATCTGCAATTAAAAAAATGAACATAGTAGACACACAATCACTTCCTGCATGCCATCTTAGGAGTATTTTAAGGAAACATTTGTATTTTGATAAAATGACTGACCTTTCCTTTCCATACTGAGATATTGTCTAATAATCATTTGGATTTCCGAATTTTGTAAATGAAAGGTTACATTTAAGAATTTTAAAATTGATTTTACATGTATTTATTGTCAGAATCTGCTACCATGTCAGTATTAGATACTTTATTCATCTTATTTGAATACATGTATAAGATAGCCACTAACTATGAAATCAATTTAAAATATTTCTTTGTTCAAATGTTCACAAAAGTGTTTCAGTCACTTCTCTAATAAATTTCAAGTCACTAGTTCATTTCATAATCAAAATCATTTCTGTCTCTCAAACAATCCAGCTAAGTACCCAGATATAAATCAAGAGTCAGTCACTAGTTATGAAGCATAAAACCAACAATCCATACACCAATATCCATTCTCTTAGAATGCAACCAAAATCTTTTCATATTTTTCAGCAATTTTAGCCTTAAAATACACCAGCAGCAAGAGCAAGACTATAATTCAGGAAATATTATATAATAGCCAAAAAACTAATGTTTGCTATGAACTCAGAACTCTGTATTTACAAAGTTGATAGGTAATTATGATTATGATTGAGCAAATATTAAGATGTATTTTTATCCAGCATACGCTTCTTGTGTTTACATATTCTATTTCATATTCCATGTGGAGAGTTCACTATTCTAAGCAAGTTTTGATTATCTGCCTTATCTATCTCAATACTTCCTCTATCTGCCTAATATCCATACTATTTTCTCTTAAAAAAAAAAAATCTAGATGTGAATTAAACACCATTTAATTTTGTGGTTTTCTCCTTTCCACACTATATTTTTTGATTTTCAGCTCAATATTCTTTCCAGAAAACAATTTTCCTTTGCTAAGTATAAGTAGCCATTGAGAGATAGCATCAAAATTCACCTTTTTGTACCCTCTCATTTCTTTATTCTCACATCCTTTTCAGTCACATTGTGACCAAAAAAGCACAACTTATGTCTGTAGTAATTGACTTTTCTTAGAAAAACCGAAATCAGTTAGCAAAAGTTCTAAGATCAGGATGGCAAAAAACCAAACCAAACAAAAACCACCTCCCCACCCCGCAAAAACCCACACCATGTAAGAAAATCCCACATACGTCCTTGAATTTAAACTGTTTCTAACACTGGGAGTAGAAGTAGAGATCTGGATTACATGGTAGTTTTCCATTGCAAACCCAAACACCTGTGTGCGTGAGACGCCTGCCACGCAGACAGAGAACATGTGCGAGCTCCGCCAACCCAGGAGGGCCGTGCTGGATGCCATCCCCGCCAGTGGCGCCACCAGCGCAGGGGCATAAATAACTAGTACACAGTTTCTCATTCTCTTTAAACATCCACTGCAGGTGGAAATCCACTCACTGTTGTAGCCACTGCTGCTGCTAGCCTCTGCCGGCGCCGAGTTGTGCTGAACTGGCCCTTCGCAGATGGCCCTTCCTGACAGTGAATGAGAGGAGAGGAGGGAGGAGAAAACACGGGACGGGGGAGGGGGGGGGATACGGGAGGATGAAAGATAATCAGACAAGGGAGAGGGAGATTTTTAAACTCCAGTTGACTTTTGCTAAATCTTAGCATTGAAAAGAGCTTGAAGGAGCAGTCACGCCATGAGAAAAGTTTATCACGGCAGACCACCCAAACACTTATCTATTTGCTGAACATAACCCCTACCCCAAAAGGAGATGGAAAGTTATGAAGCGATGAAGAGCTTACGATTTCAAGGTAAAATCAATTTACCTTTTGTTTTATTCATGCAATGCCATGTTATATGAAGCCAAATTCAGTAAATGGAACCAAAGGAAAAAATAAGTTCAGGGGAAGGTGACTAAATAAATAATATGCGAAGGCTAAAACAAACAGGTTGTAATGAGAGCCTCCTGTTGGCCAGGAAGAATTTTTTGTTTCTTGCTGGGAGGCAAAAGTAAGGGGAAGGATACCGGGAATATTCAACTCCCCACTTTCTCTCCTCCTATAAAGGTCTCTGGGATTCAGTATTAAGAATGGTGTTGGGATTTTCTGATTGAAGAATTTTCCAAGGAGGAAGCCAGTCCCCATAGAATAGGAAGGTAAACCACAATGTCCTCAGTGTGTTGAGACAACACCTATAAAAATCAACTATGCAAACCTGAAGGCATATGTTTCATTTAGTGATGTGCCAGTAGAAGACTCTTAGAGCTTTTCTTTCTTCTCTTTTTGGTGGACAGGATTAAGGGATAATAATATTTCCTTCTAATCAACTCAACTGTGCCTGCATTTGACAGACCCTGACTCTTCAAGGTTGTGAGAATTAATTTCAGTTCCAATTAGCTGAAATGTTTTCAGAGTCACATAACAGTCAGACTGAGAAAAAAAAAAACAACAAAAAACAAACCAGCATGGCTGTGTTAGTCTTTTTGGACAACAGAAAATATTTTAAATTCTTATATCTCCAATTCTCTTCAAATTTTCTAAATTACATTCACATTTCTCTTCCATCTTCACAAATCCTTTGTGTACATATATGTATATGATTATTAAACACAAACACACATACATAATCTGTGTCAGACAAAACATTTTCTATACAAAATCTCTTTATGCCTACTGTGGTTAAAAAACAATGAGAAAGAATGTAGTTATATTCTTCAGTGTAATTTGAGCATCTGTGAGATCCAGGATGAATGAATGACAACAGATCATTTATCTGCTACCCCATACCTCATTCTTTCCAATATCTAGGGACCTAGTATTTAATTCATGCTATTAGCAACATGGGAAATCTAATAGTAATCTCTTCTCCAGCAACCCTTATAAAATCATTCTCTTCTTGCTATCCTCCACTCACTTAAAACACAACCCAACTGTTTTATTGCATAATGATGATACCAAGATTTTTATTAGAACCAGAAATTTGAACTTTGGGACACAAGGAATATTTTTCCTTAAAGGTAATTCCACAGAGACTTCTAGGACACCTATTGCCTCCAATGAATTACTCAATGGATTCTTGAGCTAGCTTCCCAGTAGCTTCATGTAGAAATGTGGTCCAAATTTTAACATTCACATTCAAATCAATAGTGTACTTACGTAAGAATAAGCAGTCAAACATCTAGTTTAACATGTTCTTCACTTTTTACTTTTCTGAGGTTAATTTTTAAAATGATCTATTTTATAATTATCTCAAAAATTACAACTACAAAATGTTAAAGACCAAGTTCCATAAAACAAGATCTGTAACAACAACAGAAATAACAATAACCACCGCCACCACCACCACGAGAGTTTAGATTTCCTCCATAAATGGCTGGTGGGCTAAACGTTCCAAATGACAGAGAGGAAGAAAAATGAGCCATTTACTACAAAAAGCCTCTCATCCAGAGAAAGTGATTTAAGTAGTGAGACGGTTATGAGCTCAAAACAAATACTTGGAACCATGAGATGCAGTTCTAAAGGTCAAGAAACATTTAAAACAGGAGAAGGAAATATGCATATTAGGGTGGGAGAAAGTGGTGGGTATATTTAATCCATCACAGTAAAAATAAATGCTCTGCCTTTCTGTAGGTAAAAAACTGATGATAATGACATTCATATCAGTCACAGTCTTCGCTGGCTGATTTTTATGGTTCCCCAGTAAGGTATGATGGTGAAGAAACTTCTGGTAACTTTGCAGTGATAGAGAATGAGCATTCTAAGGGGTCTTGGAAGGTTGCTGGTTTGAGTGTGCAGAAAAAGTCTAGGGGTTGTACTAAATTCTGTAGCATTCACCCTAGGATCCTTTGTTTTACCAATTCAAGTGGAAGTGAGGTTTTTCTGGGAACGATTAACAGCTTACCACCACCCCTTCGTCTATTTATTTCCACTGGAGTTGGAACGAAATTTCCTATTTTTGAAAGTTTAACACTTTCTTTGAGTATGGGGATGAAATGATTTCAATTCTCCCCAAATAACTGAACTAGACTCACAAGGGCCATTTTGCCACTCTTTGGCAAAATAGAAACAAGGCAGTAGAGCAAAAATGAAACTTAAAGAACAAACAATCAACCCCAAAATGTGATATAAATATGAAAGAAGAATATTTTCCTGCTTTTTGAACAACTTCTTTGGTGATTAAAAAAAAAGAAAAACCTTCATCAAGCTCTCCACACATTGAAAAGCACAGCCTGTGAATGGGAGGGTTATTGAGTGGCATTCTGTTTCCTTCAGGAAAAAAGACTCAGAGACTGTGGTGGTCCTCGAAACTGTAAGAAGACAGCCAATGATACTGTGCTCACTCACTGAGAACCAACCTACTCCAGACCATAGTTGTGAATGGCAATACGTTCAATGGGATATCTTATAAAAAACAAGATTGAAATGGTATCTACCCACAACTGTGCATGTTCCTATGATGCTGGCCTTCTCCAGTTATTCTATTTACCATTAAGGTTCTCTTTCCCTGCCTATGATAACCATAGATACTATGTTTTAAAAATACACACACAAAACTAGACAATCACTTGCTCAAAAATATGGTGCTCCCGAAAGCAATTTTAGGCAATTTCCTTGTGAAGTCATTTGGCACATTTGTCTCTACAGTATTAATTTTCTGAATAGAAGAGAACAAACAGAAAAACATACTGAACAAAAGACCACAAAAAATTGTGTTCACACAATGTGGACATTCTAACTGAAAAAAAAAAAAGATCTTTATTGCTTGCAAAAATCTATTTTCTTTTTTTTTTGCAAAAATCTATTTTCAAATTAATCAGATTAGTAAGCAAAGTAACGAAGAATTGGTTATTTACACATTTAGAATTAAAAGAATGTTAGTTAAATCAGAATTAAGGAAGAATTATTGTTCTTATTTAAAAGACACTGAAATATTCTAAAAAGCAGTCCTTCTTTGTGTTACAGATTGATTTACAGCATAATAAAAAGAAAAGCAAAATAAGTCTAATTCTGATTGTGCAGGGCAAGAGTCCTTTATAATATTAATATATAGTTAGGACTGGAGTGGTAAAATTTCAAGCTTAAAGATCTGAAAGTAACATGAATTTTGACATGAGAGGTTGTAGGCATTTACCATATTTTGTATCATTGCAAAGCATTGACATATGAGGATCTTACTTAAAAATTTTTCAACTATTCATATAACTTATTTTAAATGAATTTCAAGTAAATTTATTATGAACCATGATGATGTTAGTTCAAATTTTAAAAGTGACTGTTGATGGCCAATAATATCTATTTTTGTAGAATCACAGAATTTTAGAGTTGAAAGATAATTCAGAGATCATTAATGCAACTCTGTCACTTTACCCAGAGTTAAATGGAAGCCCAGACAATTTAACAGAAATAAATGAGATTATACTGCCAGGAAGTCACAGTGATTAGACTAGAACCCAAGTTTGTTCGTTTCTAGCCTATTGCAGTCTTCATCTCATGTACTGATAGATATAACATTGGACAACACTAACACATAAAAGGCTCCTTTAAGATTTAGTATATATAAATGTTCATTACAACCCATTTGATTTTTAGTCTAGATTTTTAAGGTGACTTTTGGTTAAAATATGTTTTAATGGTTCAAAGGCCATAATTGAGAATGAAAATGCCACTTGAAAGCCATATTACATAATTTTAAGCTTTCTTTTAAATTCTTTTTACTTATGCCACAATAAGAATAGATTTCTCACTAGTTTAGATAATATAACTCAGTCTGAAAAGCACTACTTTAAAGCAGTTAACAGTTGCTTTAAACTTTTAAACTTCTAAGAACTGATATATAAATACTAATATTTTAAAAAATATCTATAAATATGAATGAAGGAAAAGTAAGGTCTGTACCTGCAGTTGTATTTTTGTATCTTTGCTGACACTTTTTGTTCTCCATCGTCTTGTGACCCGCTTGTCTTTCTTTGAAATATCTACACAGTTAGCCTACATTGCATAAATAGTTAAAAGCAACAAAGCATTATTAAGTTAACACAGATAATACAGGCATAGACAAAGAGAGCACAGCAAGTTAGTAAAGAATCATTGTTAGATACCTAAAGCAAACCAGCCAGGAGATGAAGGTGCATCTGGTGCATAAAGGGTATTAAAATCAGACAAAAACAAAACATATTTTTCTGCTATACAAAATGAAAATAGGATTAGAGATCTTTGGTGTTTTTCTGCTACTTGAAAAGATAGCACAAATTCTTACAGTACCCAAATTATACCTTCATAATTATCATTTCTAATGCAACATAAATGTGGAAGAATGATTCAGATATTCACTTCTAGTTAGTCTGTATTTAAATGTACAACATTTTTAAAAAGACATCTTAACACAATAACACCAAGATTCAAAAAGTTATTAAGAATAACTCCAGAATATAAGCTAATCTGTATTATAGTTATGTCCCTTTAAATATTGCCTTATATATTCATATAACAACTCAGTAAAAATTCTGAGTGAATATTTTAAGTTCCTTTGACCGCAGCTATAATATGTTTACCTGCATGTCAGTAAAGTTAGGTGCTGACTGAGTTCTCTGAAGTATTTCCAAATTTTGCAGGAGTTTGCTAAGTTCCACAAGGTTTGACTGGCAATGTGCAAGGTCTAAAACAGATCAGAAATAAAAGTATGTTACAACCGGGCAGGAAGTGTTGGTGATGATAATAAAAGGCAGTCTGTCCAAATTATGGCAAACATGATCAGGTAGATCTATGTTTACAGGACGATGATACTGGCAAATGAAAGAAAACAGACCCTTCTCTGGTTTAGAACCATAAAACCACTGATGATTTATTGGATGAGTTCAAAACCCACTCTTACAGATGAACAATTAGGGTAGAAAGCTATTAAAATCTCAATGAAATTGGGAGATTCTGCTGAGATAGCCTTTGTCACATCAGAAGCACACTCCAGGGAACTTCAGTGGTTGTCCGGTTTTGCTGTTAGGAATGTGTGTACCTGCTGTGAAGGTCTTCGTGTGTAGGACTCAGAACCCCTGCACACCCTACAGAGAGCAGGGGAGCAGCAATACACCAAGGGCCAGGCCCCGCCCAGGCCCCGCCTCTCAGCAGCAATACACCAGGGGCCAGGCCCCGGCCAGGTCCCGCCTCTCAGCAGCATCTGCCCTAGGCTGGAGTCTGGGTGAGCTATTCAAGTGCTGCTGCAGCTCTTCCAGGGAACGCTTGGCCATCAGTGGCCTTTAAATTCCTCAAGAGAGGAAATGACCTAATGGGGGTGGCAGAAGAGAGTACCGAGGAGGCCAGGACCCTTCCATCACTCTCTCCTCATCTCAGGGGAGGCAGCACCATTATACTCCTCCCATTTCCCCCACGAAGAAAATAAAACAAGTGGGTTGGATGGGTAGGAAATACAAAAGATAAAAGGGAAGGGATGAGAGAGAAAAGCAGTACAAAGAAAGAAGGAAGGGGTTGAAGGGAAGAGGAAAAAGAAGATGGTGAAAAGAGACCTCATTTTAACTTGCCTTAAAACTGCATCATAAGCATGCTGACAGGGACATAACCTACCTATCCATTAAGCATTCTATTTGCTAAATATTACACTCATTCTTCTTAATAACTGTGATTATTCTATACAAATGGTATATGTAGGTAGTATAGAGATCTAAAAATGGGGCTTAAAACCCTTTCTAACAGAATGGAAAGAGAACTTGGTGAATGGATTTGATCAAAGGCAAAAGGATTCAAAACTAAGGGTTGGGAAACATTGATTTATTTTATATTTCTCAGCTGTAGTTTTCTTACCTGTTGAGTGGTAACAGTTAATATTTACTCTCTTACCTTCTTAATGAAAGTAGCAACTGAGCTGGTAGATGAGAAAATTCTATGAAAACCAGAAACTGTCTTTATGGAATATTAATTGCACTATGTTTAATCATTCTTCTAGAGCCTTAACTTGGAACAAGCCTCACCATTTCTTGACACTTTTATCATTTAAACTATGGAAGAAATGAAATCCTTGACAGAATTTTACTCCTTGCCTAGATGTCTGATTATACAAAAGGATTATAAAAATCTACCCAAGACAATAAAAATACCTTTTAAAAAAACTCTAGAATTTCATTAAATCAAGATTAAATCTATTTTTAGAATCTTGGAAAAAGCAAAAATTATGCCAAGAAAGGACTGTTGAGATAGTTTATAATAGTAAAAATTTGAAAACTTAAGTATATAGCAGTTTACTTATTTTCTCATCATCCCTACTTTGTCCTAAAAAGAACTCTATCCAATATTCTGTAATAACCTATATGGGAAAAGAATCTGAAAGAGTGAATATATGTATATGTATAACTGAATTGCCTTGCTGAAACGAAGATAACATTGTAAGTCGACTATACCCCAACATAAAATAAAAAGTTAAATTAAAAAAATAAAAAGAAACATGTTATCCAATTGTGCAATGATTAATTAAGGTTCCCCGATGGCGCAGTGGGTAAAGAATCTGCCTGCAATGCAGGAGACACAGGAGACACGGGTTTGATTCCTGGGTCAGTATTCTTGCTGGAAAATCCCACACAAAGAGGAGTCTTGTGGACCACAATCCAAAGGGTTGCAAACAGTCAGACATAACTGATGACTACGCACTCAGAGCACATCCAAAGTTATCCATTTACTATTTTATTTCGGTACAGATTAGGAAGACACTATGCAACCAGCACAGTTCTAAGCATAGTGAATATAGCAATACAGTAACATTCATGGAATTTACATTCTGGTTTAAAGAAAATATATACAATAAATAATATGTACCTTAAACTATTATGTATCCATTTTAGTGATGGATATACTGGTACACAAGGAAGGCACATAAAATACTAATGTAACATTTTGCATCTGTGAGAAAAATTGCTTTCCAAGAGCTAAGAAACTCCCTTACATACTTGAGATCTGGACTGACAGACATCCAGACCTATGAATAGCTAGCCTCTTTAAGTACTGGAACTATAAATGTGCTATGTTATGGGTTCAAGAAGATGTTACATGATGAACTTCTGAGCTGCAACCAACCTCAATGATGGGACTCTATAAAATGATCAGAATAGACCAAAAAAAAAGTGCTGTGGTAGTTCAAGAAAGGGAGAGTTACTGTGGTTTGAGGTCATCAGAGTAGATAAGACAGTGGAAACTTTTGTGGGTCTGGAGGATTGATAGAGGATTCAGAAAAATAGGAAGATGGAGAAGGGCAGAGCAGTCACAGCAGGTTGAGAAGAACAGCCTGTGCAAAGGCATGGAGGCAGGAACGTGCAAGGACACTCTGGAGATAGCAAGTTCAATTCAGCCTTTGGAAGGCAAGGTTGAAAGGACAGGCAGGGCTAGAAACCTGAAAGTTGGATGTTAAATGCTGGGCCAAGTAGTTTGGACTACAGCCCAAGAGTCCACAGAAAACCACTCGAAGAGATTTTTGCAAAAGTTATTTTAAGAAATAGAGGTCTTGAGGGACTACATATTTTATGTAGTGAACAAAGATTTGGCTTTGGGATTAGTAAATGTGGGTTGGCTGCAGTCTGTGGGTTGGCTGGAGCCCCAGCCTCTCCATCAGGGCAGTGCATAACTGGGAAGATTCCTTAACCTCCACGCATTTCACTTTCCTCATCGGCAAAGTGGGGGCAGCAGTAATACATATATCTCATAGCCAAGGGCAATGGAATGATGCCTGCTAAGTGCTGGCACCATCTGTGAACACATCCAAGAGCAGCAGTTCCCCAGGAGCCTCTGAGAGCCACGGAGCCACAGAGCAAGAGACTGAGGGTGCGGATACCAGTCAGAGGCCGGTGAGCAGAGAGAGCTTGAGTTAGGTTGGCAGAAACGGAATTCCAGAGGAAGGCAGATGAGGGAGAGAGGTGGGGGCAGGTAGGTTTCAAAGGAACAATGACCTCAGCCTCCGCAGGATGAACAGGCTGGGTAGGGCAGAGATGACAGAGGTTTCAGGAGTGGTTATGACGGCAGCACCGACAAACACAGGGGAATCCAGGAGCTGGGGCCGTTTCCACTGGGGAGACAGAATTGGTTTTTGGCAGGCTGAGAAGAGAGCGTGACCAAGCGCATCAACAGAAAGGGTCAACAGTGCGGGAAGTGGTTGGGAATGCAGCACAGGCTGCGTACAGAGGTCTGAGACACAAACAGTGTTCAGCCTGTTTGAAGGAAATATGGTACAGTGATTAAGAGCATATGCTCCAGAGTCAGACCATGAGTCTGAATCCCAGCTCCACCGTCACTAGCTGTGTCAACTTGGTTAGTGACCTGACTTCTCTGAGCCTGTGTTTTCTCACCTGTAAAGCGGCATTGAGAGGATCAAATGAGTCAATGCATATAAAACACCTAGAACAGCGCCTGCTCCACAAGACGTGACCCATCCTATCAACTGCCACTACGACCACTACCATCTTATCATCATTATCATCATCATAATAGAGACTGCGGTTAGAAGCATGCCTGTTGTTTCCAAAGCACTGAGCATAGTCATTGGGATCAAGCTAATCTGGGTTAGCCCTGCAGCTCTGCCAAGTACTTGCTGTATAACATGGACAAGTTACTCAACCTCTCTGAGCTGTGGTTTTCCTATTTGGAAAAATATGGCTCATAATTCCTGCTTGGTACTATTGTGAAAATGTATAAAAGACCACATATGTAAAGTACTTAACTCTGTGCCCGACCCCCATGAGCACTCAATAAACTGTGCTTATTATTATTGAAGCTAAAAGCAGAATACTCAATCTTGACCATCCCTACAACCAAGGCTGACCAGAGTAGAATCCCAGTGAAATAAAGGAGGAACAACTGGAGAAAAAGGGAAAACTTCCCAGGACCTAAAAGTGGAGGCCCATTAGACAAGGTCTTGCAGGGCGGGTCACAGGATGAGGCTGGAGAACACAGCAGAAATCAGTCGGCCTCTTGTTGCCAACAACGCTTTTGCCATAGAGTCATAAGGGCAAGTCAGCTTAGGGGAGAGAAGCTGGAGTCTACAGGCAGGAACAAGGAAAGTGGGAAAGACTTAGGTTGTTCCCAAGAGAAGAGATCATTCCTCTGCTAAATCCTGAAGAAGAGAATGGCAGGACGAGGACACAGGTGGAGAGGTCAGGATGGGGAGAAAGGAGGGTCACCCCCAAGGCTGGCGAAGGGGCACAGGAATGGGCCACAGACTATTTAGAAGCACGCAGGGAGACAGAGACATCCCCCACCAGTCAGGGGCTTCTTGGCATCAAGGCCAATGTCTATTTATTTTGGTCACATGAATGCACTGGTCCCAGTGAACAGTCTCCATCTTTTCAACAACGGTGGTGGCCAGGTTGAAGGGCACAAGCATGAACAAGGAGGCAGAAAGGAGAGGAGAGGCTGACTGTCTGGCACAGCCGCAGAGGCGAGCGAGTCTTCAGTATGTAGGACAGTGAGCTCAGCTTCTTCCCCAACCTGAAGTTCATAAAGGCAAAGTAATATGTGTGTGTTCTGTGTATACAATCAAGTAAAACCCTTTCAATGGAATGTGAGCTTGACACACTTAATGAATATAACATCCCCCTCAAAGTCATAATTTTCACATAAATACTGAGCTTGGGATGTGGAGAGAACTAATAAAAATGCCGCAGACTTTGAGTTCACACATGTGGAGAGCAAAAAAAAAATTTGTTTTGGTCAGGGCATAAACATAGATCACCAAATTTCAATTTTTTTAAGTGAGGTCATAAAATAATGTAACATCTCCTTTCACCATAACTTTATAAAGGAAAAATTTTAATATTAAAGAAAGAGGCCCAATATCAGCTAAAAATAATTTAAAAATTAAATCAATTTAGATTTATTAAATACTTGTTATTATTATTTTTTTCTTTTCATTTTTGAATGTCAAATGAAAGGTGTCTCACAGACTGGAAATGGTCTGTGGATCCAGTTTGAACCAACATGCTCAGGTTCATGACATGGAAGGAAAAAGCTTCTGCAGGTCAAGAGGCTGAGAGATGGTATAATGAAGGAATTATGTACTAGTTCAGAGTATTCAATAACTGATCCAGAGTGGGACACCACCACCAGGTAATGCTGGCTAAAGATGCAGTATAATGTGGGTGTTTATTGCCGGTAGTCGGGGAACACACACTGTTCTGCAGGTGACCTAGTGGACTTTCAGGAGAGAGGGTGGGGGGTCCTCCTGAGGCAGCACTCAGCTGGGTGATCGCCCGCAGGGTACAGGGTGTGGGAGGCTAAGGAAGCCAGAGGAAACTGCTAAGGAAAGGGGCTGAGAGGGTTGAAGTGGGTGGGAGTCAGCGTAAGGGCAAAACCAGATTCAGTAGTTCTGAGGGTGCAGGAGAATGGACAGGTAAGAAACCCGAAAGGTGCAGGACCCATACAATTTGCCCCTTTTGTGTCTGTCTTGTTGGCTCACCCTGAGAACCCACACCGGGCATGAACTGACCTTCTGCACACCTGTCCATCTCTTCCGAGTCCTGCAGCCAGGCTGCCACCTTGCTCTGGCCGGTCGTGCAGGTTGCAGGGAGGCTGCTGCTACAGGGGAGAGGGGACTGCCATGGAAAGCTGTTTGGCTGCACCTACAGCGAACAGCAAAATGTGTAGGGTTAGGCAGGAATAGTACATGTAAGTGACTAAAAAGAACACTAGCGTCCTCAAAGCGACATTAAAAAAGGGGGGAAAAGGGCAAGCTCAAAATATGGAAGAAGCCTCTTGGCTAAATGTGGTACAAGCTCAGGGGAGTCAAAGTTCATAGGTGATAACAACACTCGTTAAGCTGCCGTCTCCACTGTACAATGAAGCAGACAATGCTTAAGAATGTTATTCTTGCAAGGACCTGCCAACTCAAATTTTCAATGGTTTTTAATTACCCACTAAGTTATGGTTGATAGTGTCCTTCTTGCAGGCCTCAGCTCACAACTGAAGGCCTTTACTTTTTGAAAGCTCTCTGTACCCTTCTGACTAACTCATGGTGTTATCAGCCACTTGTGATTCTTAAATACATTATGAACCAGCAAGCATCCTTTCCATTAAAATATTGAAAATTGCATATTCAGTATGACATTGCATACTGAAAACTGTAACATATAAAATGGCAGTCTTGGGAATTCCCTGGCACTCCAGTGGTGAGGACTTGGCGCTTTCACTGATGGGAGCCCAGGTTATATCCCTGGTCAGCAAAGTAAGATTCTATAAGCCACACAGCATGGCAAAAAAAAAAGAGGCAGCCTTGGCAAGTTATTATTATCTATAGCTCAGACTTTCTATTGAGATTTTATGTGAAATAAAGTTATATGAAGTATGTAGATACTAACGTGAGTGTGAGAAACACTCCAAGAAAAAAGCAGAAACGTATTCCCCTAAAGCTGAAACAACATTAAAACTCCATACTTGACTTTAATATTCAATTACAACTGATTGTGTCTCTTGTAAATCATTATGAAGTGAAGGATGTGCATGCTTAGCAAATCCAGACTTATTTATTAACCCGCACAGGGCCACAAAGCAATTAACATTCTGGAACCTCATCATTTGATGCCTAGAATGCAAGCAAAGTGATAAAAAGCTCTTTTCACTCTTTATTGCATTTTGATAAATGTAATGGAAATCTTTCACCGAGTTAGATCTTAGAGGTATGTTGTTTGTAATGAAAGCAATACATCTATGAAAACCAGAGCCGAAGCCTTTTCTTATTCCAAGGCAAACAATAGGGAGGATTTGGTTTCAGTTCTCCAGTCTCAGATGTCACCCAAGTTATTTAATACAAAACACAAGAGATGAAAATAATACATCTTTTATCAACATTCTGTGCCAAAGACACAGGCAGAAGCTGGAAGAACCAAATGATTAAATATGTATATATATTTAATATCCATCTAGAATACATTTCTTGTTTAATTTGGACTAACTCTGGGATTCATTCCATTTTGTGATGAGAACACAGGAGGCCCAGAGGCTCTTGGGGACTATCTTGAACATCTTGTGTGTGTTACTCAATAAGTGCCCTGTTCCCTAATAACCCCTATTTACTGATTCATTAGTCCCCTGGAGAAGGACATGGCAACCCACGCCAGTATTCTTGCCTGAAAAATCCCACAGACAGAGGAGCCTGGCAGGCTATATAGTCCATGGGGTCACAAAAGAGTTGGACATGACTTAGTGACTAAACAACAGCTGATTCACTTCCTTATATTTCAGAAGCAGTTAGTATTAGGGTTAATCCAACACCCTGTTTCTAGAAGAGAGATATTCCAGAATGAAATATGTTTGAGAGCCTTGTGAAATACTGGGTTAGTCAAAAAGTTCTTTTGGGTGTTTCTGCAGGATGTTATGGAAAAACCTGAATGAACTTTTGGGTCAACCGAATATAATTAACAGGATTTAACAAAAATTACTTAAGTAATTTCCATCAAAACAGCAATAGCTAAATACAGCTGTATTTAATTTAATCTGATTTGATGAGTCTTCCAGTTACCCCACGAGGTTTTCAATGCTTGGTAAGGAAACTTGGGTATATATTAGTCCATACATCCCTATGTAGGAAAACAGAGAAAAGCAGAACCTTCACTGAAACACACTTGAACTCAGTTCCCTGTGGCAGCCAGGTGTTCACAGATGTCTCTGTTCTCAATATCAGGTGCCAAGTAAGAAACTGGAAGGATCCTGGGTAGTGCAATGTGGCTATGGTTCAGAAAACCTAATTATTGCAGCAAAGGCAAAACCAGCTCTCTCCCTGTTCCATTGACTTAACCTTGGTTTTTAACAGGCAACACCTCTAGTGTTTCAACACAGAAAAAAACAGCCCAAAGAATAGCTTCAGCCTCCCTTAATCTGGTACAATGGAAAAGACACTGATTTTGGAAACAAAGATGAAGATTCAGATGGAGCTGAGATGAAGACTCAGCTGATAATGTCTTCTGGAAAAATTCTTAACTGTCTCTGAGCTTTGGCTATATTAAAGACTAGAGATGAATGAATGTCCAATGCTTAACACAGTGCCTAGTCTCAAACAGGCCACTACTTATGTTACTGCCGCAATCTCCAGCCCACTTGCTTTATCATGGGGAAATTCACTGGTCTCTTTCGTGGTCATGTATATATTACAGCTCAAGGCAAAAAAGCAAGTTTCATTCTGAAAACATTGTGGTCTTCTTATTGCCATCCAGGAGGACACTGATTTCTAGGTATTGATTAACCAAACGTTCACTCTACTCTCTAATAGGCTTATAAAGCCATGTAAAATTAAGATGTAGTCCATTCATAGGAAAAGTAACTGTTAATTCTCGTGGTGAACCACATTTCCATCTAATTTATTCTATACTTGTAATTAACTTTGATGCTAAATGGCACTATTGTCTTCTGAGAGTTAGTTTACAAAGCCAACCTTCTCTTCCTGGTTTGTCAAGTGAGACTCAGTAAATATGTCTGCATAATCTTCCAAGCAATTTCCGGGCTGACTTTTATATAACGAAGTCATACCTTTCCATCCACAACTGAAACATTAGCAGCTGGTGAGGATTCAGCTGTGGAGGTTGAAGGAAATATGTGAAAACTAGCATCTCGTGGTGATCTCACAATTTCATTCTGCCGATACAATCGATGATGGCGCAGTTTGGAGACCCATGCATCAAACCAGTCCTGGGATTTCACCTACAACAATTGAAAAAGAGGAACAGGTAATGGTGAAGCTAATCTCCTGTCTAACCACTAGTCTAGGCAATGATTTCCCCAGATATTGGCAGAGAAACTTCGAAAGGCGTCTTTACCTTCAAATGATAGATGTGTTCTTCTGTGTCAAGGTCTATTCTCCGAGCTTTCTTTTTAATTGACATGACAGAGAGTCCCACATCGATGCTTCCATGGACCTTCCCTTTTTGGATCTGAAATCAGAAGACTGGTTAAAAGGCTGGAAGGATATGTGATCTGATGTGTTTCTGTACTGAAGTGAGCTTAATGTAAACTCTCATTTATCTACAGGAGATGGCAGATCACACCTCCTGAACAGAGAGGAAATGGCTAAGTTTCTGAAGGTCCTTAATTTGAGGACAGCTGAGGTTGCAGTGACTTCATGCCAATTTCAATAAGTAAAACTATTCATCTCATTCTTGTTTTGGCATAACTATAATGTCAATTCTTTGTAACTCTAGATTACACAGTTTATATCCTAAGAGATACTTTTTCTGGTTCCTAAAATAACTATGGTCCATCTTTGACCTACAACCCCAAATATACCCAAGTAATCAGCTAGCAGACAGCTGCAGGGTGGAAATGGGCAGTTGGGACTAGTGCACAGAGCAGCCAGCTCATCTTCTGGCCGCCCTCATCTGATCAAGGACACACAGCGGACTCATGAAGGAGCCAGGGTCAGAACTGAAGTCTGAGCCCTCTGCTATTTCTCCCACACACAATGATAAGAAGGAGAGCGTTTTCCAGTTTTGCATGCAAACAGTAACTTTTGATATTAAAGAAAAGTAATTTGGAATAATTTTAGAGCTGGGATGCTCAAGATAAAGGAATGTGTGAAACAGAAATGAAGTCCATAGATAAGTCTTAAAAAAACATCAGTAAGAACACATGCTAAATCTCAGAAAAAGCACATAAAGCATAGTATATTGAGAAATGCAGGGAAAAAAGCCTACTTGAGTTTTCTAAGACAGAAAGGGTGATTTTTGTTAGTTGGTGACTTTTAGGTTTAAGCTTCTATTTTTAACAGCATACATTACAATAGTTAAATTTTCATGCAGCAGTTTGAGATTTTATGCTAGCTTGAACATAAGCATAAAACACACCTTCCATGCAACATGGAAGTTTGGTAGGTTGCTAAGTCTTACAGGCACAGAAATACACAGAACTGGTAAGTACGGCACAACACTTGTACACTGTGGTGTTGACTCACTTCAAGCAGAATTTGAAACCAATCTTTTTGTCTACTTACATCAAGTGGTGCCTTTGAATACTTTAACATTCCATTATCCAGGACAAAAAAACGCTGCAAGAACCAAACAGTCCCCAGTTACTATCAGTATTTTGAATTACATAAAACGTTCACAAGTGTGGGTCTAATATTGCTTGATACTTAGTAATCAATACGTTTGACCATTTCCATGTATTTGAATTTAGTGCATTTGGCCACAGCCAGTCACATGGAATGGTAAGGAAATCTGAGCTCGCATTCCATACCATTTACCTAGTAGGGTTCTTTTACACATAATCCAATAGGGATAAACTCTTTCACCACAGTTTTTCGTTTCTTTTCTTTTTGGCTGTACCACGCAGCTTGTGGGATCTCAGTTCCCTGACCAGGGACTGAACCTGGGCCACAGCACTGGAAGTGCTGAATTCTAACCAGTGGACCACATGGATCTCCCCCATCACCACGGTTTTTCTTAATGGGGGTATGGGGGTAGCAGGAGGAACCCCAGGGCCTACATCTAGGACTTTCTGAATGAACTACACTGGGGTGTTTTTCAAAGTAAGAAATGAGAATAAACTGAGTTAGGTCACAGTGATTCCGTGAGGAACTTGGCTACTTGTTTACTTTTCCACCTTGGAGGTCAATTCTTGACTTTCCCTAGCTACCACTGATAATTCTGAAAATACCCATGTCTATAAATAGAAGCCAGTGGACTGGATCTATGAATAATGAATTATCTGGAAAGTTAAAAAAGTAGCCTTATCAATATGCCTGCATCTCCACTTAGAAAAATACTTCCACTTCACTCTTAGTAAAGCATATTAAAAATTATTTCTAAACTCTATTAAGGGGGAATAAATATGTATATTTGGAGTGGTTTCTGTCTCTTCCAAGATACTCCTGATCCAGTCTAAAGGAATCTAGCTATTTTTGATCCACAAACCTCAGGAGCTCTTTGTGGTTGATTTCCTTTCCATGAACAATTGACAGGGGAACAAACAGCTCCCATGACCCAGTCACACATTGGGTCCAGGGTTCTCTAGTCTCCACAGATGCAGGTAAATTACTGTGGCTGGTAAATTGCTCGGCTGGGAAGTTTTTATGTGACTTAGGAACTCTAGGCTGCTGAGGTGACAGGCAGTTGGGCCTGGGTACACCCTATATAGAACTCGCAGAAGCCCACTGTAACCCCTTTGTTATAGTTCTATGGGGCAAAAAGTAAGCACCGGAAGAAAGAATCTCTACAGCTGAAAAATACTTGATTTTTTGATTGCCTATGACTTGGGCAATCAAATGGACTGATGCTCGAATAAATACAGGATCACAGACCAGGAGCAAAGGAGATGCAGGGGAGGACCTCCTTCTACTCATGCAGCAAAACGTTCTAAGGGAAGATCCAGAGAGACCTGCTTCTGAACCACAGCCGCTTTTGCTGAAACATAGACTAAGAACGCTAAATTAAAGTTAGCAATTCAGATAAATGTGTTTCTTTGACCCCCTTCTTCTATTTTTCCATTTCTATCTATCAAAGAATTCCAGCAGAAATAACCTATAGGATGGTCATGGGGAGAAGATAAGCAAGGCCATTGATTTGAGGAACTGCAAAGTGGGAAGGTCAGAATGAAAGGCAAAGGTGCTTCCAGGAACGTGTAAGGCCAGTTGACCAAAATCCAAGAAAGATCAAGGGTGAAGAGAGATTCCTGGTACTGGAATAATATTATGGGTTTGAGGAGACTGCCAAGGTTTCTGACAAGTGAGTGAGAAGACTCTTTGACTTGCTTTTATTCCATCCTCAGAGATGGGGAGTTGAGGCAACACTTCCCATCTGTTAATTTTTAAGTCCTTCACTTAATTTGCAGAAAATATATTTCCATAAGGACGTTATAATCCATAACCTCCATTTTTGAACCAATGGGCAGCAACCACCACTCCATTTGCACCCCCAAATCCATCTGCCTTGAGATGAAATCCATCAGCAGATGTGGCAAGTAATGAACCTGTTCTTCCAGATTCTAGATAGATCCTGGTGGTCTATCCAAAGGCTTATCTTGAAAACAGAGGACAGCTTGCTTCTCCTAAGTGTCCAGAATTCTTGCTACTCAGGTCATTGGAACAATACAGTGCAAAATATTTTCTTCATACTTAAAAGTGGAAGATGGAAAAATTATGTGGAGTTGGGGAGAGAGAAACACACCATATATATTAAAGGGCAGTAGACAAACTTCCAAGACAAGTCATTTTCCATCTTTAGTTTGCACTGGTGAACAATAATTCTAGGAATTTACTCCAAGAACTTAAATGGAAATTCATGTAAAAGAATCTTCATCACAACATCATACAGTAAAAAATCAGACACATGTTCACACATAGCAATAGGAAATTGGTTCAGTAGTGGTGAGATATATAGCATAAATCCATCTGATAAAATACATGCATGCATTTGAAGCAGCTCAGGTTTAGAAGAACATTTAATAAGAACATATTTATCCTAATTTAAGTTTAAAAAGCAGAGTACACAACAATATGTCTAAACTGGATTTTAAATATCATGTAAAATATTTTTTCTCTGCTTACAGACATTACAGAACTCTGACTTAAATAGATACGATAGGTTGCAGCCTGTATGGTTAAAATAAGGCTGTATAACCACTTAATAACACCACGTAAGAGCCTCTCTAATTATGAAGATGATATGAAGATGAATGTGATGAAAATGTTACCTTGTGCCAGCCTTTTAAAGGCCATTTTCTCTTCTTTAGCATAAAACCTTCATGTTTGTCTGGTCTCTGGACATTGGTTTGGCCTATTTTCAGTCCTTCTATAATTTCCCAGCTGTCAGCTTCCTAAGAGAAAAGCAGAAAAACAAATCACATATTTCTCAGTGTTTGATGACACACTTAAAGCAAATTCCTAGGTAGAAGTTGCTTTTGAAACAACACTCAACCCATCAGAAGTATGAATATCACTCTGGAGCGTTCTGTAACATCACACACAGCTATGCACTTATAACTGAAGTGAGAGTGAGCTCCTGGGTACACCTGGAGGAATGCAGGCCATCAGAAATGAGCTGGACAGAGGTGAAGTCTGGAGTAGAATGGTTTTGATTGCCTGCATTCACAAGATTTAAAATGCACTTTTCCAGGCAGTTCATCTCTGGGGATAGAGGCACATTAAAGTTTTAAAATAAGATCATTTTGACGAAACATGTTCAATTAGCGTGTGGGCCTGGCTTTCTATAGAAATAAAAAGGCTGCAGCAGCCTACGTGGCCCACAACCTGTTAGGCTGAAGAGCAGCGCCGTGAGCATCTGTTTCCCCTTGGTGAGGCTACCGACATTTCAGAGTGAGCATAAAATGCCCCCCTCGCCAAATACCCACCAAAAAGTCCGTGCTTTTGAAGACACACGTTGTGAGAAATACACACCTTTGGGAGCCCGTGGAAAGAACACCCAACTGCACGGCCAAAAATCTGAGCTTCCAGAGTCCACATTATCACCCTCCTCTGTTAAAAACAGACTTAATCATGGATTCCTCTTCCATAAGATATGTTTTGTTCATTTATGTTGTATTTAAGAAGAGCTTTTAAAATGAATTGTCAATATTTAAAAATCAGAGGATTTCAGACTTTAAAAATCCAGATTTCTAGTGTTTGTGGCAGTCTGAGATCTGGCAACATTGGTCCTGCCCTGGGGGATGGCAGCCTGTCTTCAGTCTGCCACACTTCCCCTTGGGTCTGCTTCCATGTTGGACAGTTGCTCTGTAGCAACATCCTGGCTTTTAAAATCTCCAGACCAGGTAGTTTCCAAGGGCCCAGGCAGCTCTGTAGTAACTGCTGACCTGGCAAACACTCGTGTTCTAGATCTCAGGCTTGGGGCTCACTCAAGCAAAAGCAGAGGCAGGAACAATGAGGTCGCATCGCATGGATGACTGCTGCAATCCTGCCCGTGGAGCACGGAAGCAAAATCTCTCAGCACAACCTGCTTGGACACCTCAGCTCTGGAAAGCTGGATGCAGCTTCAAGGATCAGGGCAGGCCTCTCTGCAGAACGAACTAACCCAAACTGACTCAGGAAGCTGACTTCTGAGTGGTGTCCTATCAGCAATCTTCTTTAGACTATAGCACAGAGGCTTCAGCAGGAATGGCAAGGGGTACCATCTTGGGGCAGATGGACTTGCCAGCCCAGGGTCTGGGTGGTGGCTGTCCAGAGTCTGCTGCAGGACTGTGAGGCTCTAGCAGGCCCCAGGTGCCAAGGGGCCATAGTCAGTTCCTGACATCAGCCACGGAGATAGGAGGGGAGAGGGCTGCGTATTTACCATCCATGCCTCTTTCCTCTGTCTTCTCCTTTCATCTCAGAAGCTGCTTGCCCTCCGCTGTGTGTGCTTAGTCGCTCAGCTGTGTCCGACTCTCTGAGACCCCGTGGACTGTAGCCTGCCAGGCTCCTCTGTCTATGGGGATTCTCCAGGCAAGAAAACTGGAGTGGGTTGCCATGCCCTCCTCCAAGGGCTCTTTCCGCCCCAGGGATCGAATCTAGGTCATATTGCAGGCAGATTCTTTACCATTTGAGCCACCAGGGAAGCCCACTTGCTGAGTCAAATCTATGTTTAAGTCCAAATATATGTAAATGGAGTGGGATTTTCACAGAAAATTGTTTCCAGGAGATGTGGCTGAACATTGCTTCATGCTAACATCATTAAGCCTAGGAGATACTCCTGGCTTCTGAAGCCAGCATCTTACTTGTACCTGACTGCAGCCCAAGCCCACCACCCCTGAGAACTAACCCAAGATCGTTGCCATTTCTCCATCTGCTCGGTCATCTCTGAGGGTGCCTGGTGAATGAACTATTAATACATCCCTCACAGAAATGCAGCTACCAGTGTTTATCTGGTGACATTAAGAACCTTTTAAAGGAGCTGTAAACGTCCCTGTACACAAGAAAACAACCTAAAAAGTGATTCTCTACTTAGGTACTGTCAGAAACTGTGACTGATCTGGTCAGAACCATTAATTAGATATGGTAATTTTTTAAAAAATATTTCCTTCTAAATAAATCCACTTCCTACCAAAAAAAAAAAAAAAAAAAAAACCTTCTGATGAGACAATTTCAGGCTCTGTGTCCTATTTTTAGGACAACACAAGGCACCGTCATCAGGAGCGCAAAGCAGAGTGCTTTGGTATATTCGTTTTTTAATACTGAACTGCAATTCAATCCAGGGGAGCACTGCTTATTAATAATGAGAGAATAATAGAAAAATAAAGCAGGTTCTTATACAAAGTCCAGTTATCTTTGGCTTTTCACTCCCATCAGCGAAGCAGATAAAAATGATTGATTTTTATTCCATAAAATTAGTAGATTTCTATAGATTTCTTTTAGAAAGCCTTAATGTAATCAAGAAATTAAAAGATAACTCTCTACATATGTGTACCTATATTCATGAACACTCTCTCTGGTCTTAGAGCGATATTAGCTGTATGTAATTATATTTCTATTTTTAGTAGCCCTATCCATGGATAGCATCTCCAGAAGAACAGCATTTTTATTTTTGGCTAGATCTTATCTTATTTGAAGGCTAGTGTTCATCTTTGATTTATTCTCTCTCCATGTGTGACAAATACTCTGCATTACTTATGAAAATGGAAATCTTTAATAACAAGTACAAATGCTATTTGAATTTTTTCCTAATTAAATTCAGAATGTAGTAATAGCTTGTCCCTATGGAACTATGACTACTGATCTCTATCACAGCAGTTTTTTTCTTCTTCGGGAATTTAACTACAGAGGGAAAAAAGGGGTGGGGCTGTGTGGATAAGATAGAAAAAGCAAAAAGTTAAAAATGTATTTTGTAAACATACATGCAGCAGTTCTGAACAGGTAATTGCACTCACTCTGATTCAGCATTACTAAACTCAGCAAAAGAAATTAGGAAGAATCCTAATATAGTTCTTATAGTTAAATAAACTCTCAGACAGACAAAAGAGCAAGGGATAATGCCAGAGCAAACAACTCTATTTCAATCATAAATACTGATGATAATGTTACAAATAAGGTGTGTAAGAAATGAAATAACCTATCTCACGACTTAGTACAATTCATCTCTATACTCAGTAAACCAGGTCTGTTTTGAGAAAGCTAAAATTGCTTTCTGAAAATTGAATGACTATTCCTAATTTCAATTAATATCAATTTTCTTCTTAAAGTCACCAACTTTCATAGGTTTATGTATATTAGAAACAGAGTAAAAAACCCTAACATAATCAGTACTTGAAACAGATATGCAAACATTTTTGCTATTACAGAAGTTTTAAAAACATCTTTGATCTAATAACAATACCCCCAAACAGAAAGTAACCTGATAACAGCCCTAGGCTGTTCGTTTGGGGAAAAAAAAACAAAAACGACACTTCCTTTCTCAAGAGTATATTCTATAGGCGCACATGTGTAGGTGGTGGATATGTGAAATGCTTTAAGAGGTGAAAGTATCAAACAAAGCATTTGAACAAATCCTGAGACAAGACTATGTGCACTTTAAACAGTGTTCTTCCACCAACCAGTACCCAGAGAGCCCTGTTGCTGCTGCTGCTGCTAAGTCGCTTCAGTCCTGTCTGACTCTGTGCGACCCCATAGACGGCAGCCCACCAGGCTCCCCCGTCCCTGGGATTCTCCAGGCAAGAACACTGGAGTGGATTGCCATTTCCTTCTCCAATGCATGAAAGTGAAAAGTGAAAGTGAAGTCGCTCAGTCGTGTTCTACTTTTAGTGACCCCATGGACTACAGCCCACCAGGCTCCTCCGTCCATGGGATTTTCCAGGCAAGAGTACTGGATTGGGGTGCCATTGCCAGAGAGCCCATCTTCTCTCAAAGGGGCTGAGGGATGGTGAGATGCTATGGTGTCTGGATTGAACAGGACTCTGATTTCCTGGGGTCCCAAGAGAGCTGTTATGTGTTTGTACAAAAACACAACAAGAATATGAGTCACACAGCAAGATCTAAGCAGGCAGATGCATGGAGAAGTAATGAGATGTGGATGTTGCCAGGGTCCTACCCAGATCCCAAAGTGGGTGCTCAATCAGGGTGAGCCACCTTCTCCATCACCCCTACATGGAGTTATTCTCTCTGTCCTTTAGCTGAGTCTTAAGAGAGAACTGAGGTTTCAGAGATTTCTGGTTATATTTACCAAGTAGACACCCTCTGTTTGCCATTCAAATAGAAATAAGATTGTTTTCATTTCTAAGTTGTTTTTTTTTTTAACAATTTAATAACTCCCTTATTTTAGTTTGGCAATCTGCTCCTATCTGACAGAATAAAGTCTATGGCTTGTAACAGCTTCAAAGTATAAAGAGGTAGTATATTCTACAATACAATAGTGTAGTAGAGCATTCTTTTCACAAAGGATTCTATTTAATGTAGGAAAAGCAACATGGATGAATCAGTTATACATACTTAGTTAACCTTTTGGGGAAATAAAGTGCTATTTTTGTATTTGGATTCAAAATCCCCATGCCTTCTATTTTCTGAGTTTCTCAATAGGGGAGTCTGAAAATCTCAGGGAAATGAGCAGGGGATTGGAATAAGCAGGATGGTGTCTCCTCGACTTTTCTTTGTGATTTTTGCATTTTAGGCATTAATTAATTTAGATGTTCCCATCGTCTGAGGAAAAGGATGCCCAAGGAGAGGGAACACCGGCTTCCACGATTCAGAAAAGGTCTCCATCAGTAATCTTTATGTTGTCCTCTGAGCTCACTGATAGGAAGACCAGCTGCAAGAAGGGTGCTGAACTCTGAGCATACAGCAGCCCCTCTGGGTAGGGACTCTTTTACCCTGCAGGTGGGGCAGAGTTTAAACGAGTCTAAGTTTGAGTCCTTGCCCTTTTTTGACTCTGGGCAAGTTACTAACTCTTGGTTCCTGTATTTGTAGAATGTAATAAATATCTACACTACATGGACCTGCTCATAAGGATTATAGTAAATGGAATCAAGTCTTAGTATAATACCTGGTGCCCAGTGTATGATACCTGCTGTTGCTGTTGTTGTTATTTCTGGGCCCAGTGATTTTGTTAATTACCTCGATATAGAAATATCAGTTCATCTCTCCAACAGAGAAGGACAATAATTTCTCTTGCCTTTCCCTTAGAACAAAGAGAAAGTGAAAAGAAATCAAAGTGTTAGTCACTCAGTTGAGTCCAACGCTTTGCAACCCCGTGGACTGTAGACCACCAGGCTCCTCTGCCCATGGAATTCTCCAGGCCAGAATACTGGATTGGAGTATTTCAATTTCAATAGTGGACTGGTGTATTTCAATTTATTTCCTCCTCCAGGGGATCTTCCAGACCCAGTGATCCAACCTGAGTCTCCTGCATTGCAGGCAGATTCTTTACTTTCTTCAGCCACCCGGGAAGCCCCAAAGAGAATTCTGGCCATCTGTATGTAACCCTGCAAATCTCAGCAAATACACTTTCATCTCTTCCCTTCTCAGGGCAAGATACCCTACATACTGGGGGTGGAAAGAAGAGAAAGAGCAGTTCTACAATGGGCATCGCAACTAGTTTAGGGGAGTCAGGTGAAAGAGGTGTCGTTCCACTGGCCCCGGGCCAGGCATCCTGCCACCTGGGAGAGCGTCACACTGTGTCACTGACCTTGGAGAGGGGCACCGGCTCTGGTTCCAGCAGTTGCCGACTTATAGAGGGTTCGGTGCTCGTGGAAGAAGTCCTCTCCAATATGTGGATGCTCTGAAAATACACAGAAATACAGCTGAGGGTTAGAGAATCCATTCCTCATGTGGATGGACAGGAGGGTGAGATCACACACATCACAGTAAGAGCAGTGAGCTAGGTTAAAGATGACAAGTTTCAGAGGGGACCAAAGGCAGCAACAACTCTAAGAAAAGTACCAGGACAGGATTTTGTCTCCTTCCTTTGTGGATTTGATGGTGAATTTCTGCTACAATACTGATTTTAGTCTTAGAGAAAGAGTCAGAGAGTACATAAATTAAAACAAACAAACAAACATGGACTAAGTCCCAACATTTTAATAACTTTATGAGAATGGTGGTACACCTACTACTTAGATGGCTAGCCTTATACAGAAATATTTGCTCCTCTTTCGAACGGCAGCAAACAGAGAAAGGTCTACATCAAAAAATCCCAGAGCCATGATACCGTTTAGTCTCTAGAGTTTCTTATAATCCTTGTAATTATATATTATAATAGTTTAATTATTAAAGTTACAATAATATAATTCTTAAACGCAGAGAAAACAATTCAACAAGCAGTAGATGTCTTTTACAAAGATTATAAAGAGCATTCACAGGTCAGTAAGATGACATTCCAATAGGAAAATAGGCAAAGTATATGGGCAGGCAACTTGTGCAAAATATTGGAAAAGATGTTCAACTTCAACCAAAGAGGTATTTAAAGAAATGAAAACCAAAATAATAATGATTTTTTAAAACCCATTACATTCAAGAATAGATCAGGGTTGGGAGAAAAGAAGTATACAATCAGTATACTTTTTAAAGAGGAATTTTGCAATTTTATTAAAAAGTCTTTGGAGAAAAAAATACTGCCTCATTGACCAGTAATCTTATAGCTAAGTCTTTACTCTAAGGAAGTAATCAGACTAGTATGGAAAGATACAGGAACAGATACACTTACTAAAGCATTAAATTATTATAGTAAAAAAATATAATATATATGAGAATGGTACAGATTTTCAAGGAAGTATTAACACCATGCAATC
>SJYT01076612.1:76400-101705 GCA_006410635.1 Cephalophus harveyi
CATGCAATGATTAAAAATGATAACATGAACTTTGGTTTATTGATATGAAAAAAATAGTAATGGTGTTTGGTTAACTAAATAATCAGGCTATAAAGAATATGTAGAATATGATTATGCTAAGCTTATAATCAAAATATATTCCAGAATGTTACAGTAGCTGTACAGAGGTGGTGGAATTACAGATGATTTTTAATTTTTTTAATTTTTTTTAGTGCAAAAATATACATTATATTTGGAAGAAATTAAGCACTTTATACAAAGGGATAAATCTGAAAGACATTAAAGAAATAATCCAAAGGAATTAATATTTAAATACAGGCTGAAAATGTAAATTTTTACTCTAGTTAAAACATTTCATTGTTTCAATACACAAAGCTGGATTTTATTTACCTATTAAGGTCTCTATTTTTCCTGTCTCATTGGAAAACTGTCAGATTAATGCTTGCTTCTTCATAAAGCAAGTTACACTTTGGCCTGAGCCAAATTATTCTAATTTCTATTCAGACTTTTGATTATTTCTGTAATCTTGAAAATAAGAAGCCTGACTGTGATATTTGGTGACCAAACCTAAAGGGGCAGGGGGCAGCAAGAACTTCTAATCTGGCAGCCAGTGTGCCCACGGACAATTTAAGCAGTAAATGGGACCCTGCTCTTTCCATTCCTAGGTTCACTGCAATTAACAGGGAAAAATGCTAAACGGGACTGGTATCCACATCTGTGCCTGCGCCTTTTGTGGGAGTCAGAAGCAAAGGCAGACCATGAAGAGAAAGACAGGCGGTGTGTGTTCAGATCTTTAACAACAATGGGAACAAATGACCTGGGACTTGCATTATTGTTCATGTTAGTACTCTGGATGGGATCCTATTTAAAACATATAAGCTAAATATGATATTTAGATTTATTCTGAGATCATGTATGTAACAGGAACTGAAATGAGAATTATTGCTGTCATTGAAGCAAAAATCGTATTACCTTCCAGGACGCCCTCACAGCCTTTCATTTTGTGTGTGTGTGTTTAAAAATAATAAAAGTAATATGTGCTCATTATAAAAAATTCAAATACAGAATAGAAATATATAAAAGAAGTCGAAGCTCCTACCCCACTGTTACTCACCCTCCTCATCCCTCTAGCTTCTGCAGCAGTGGTTCTCAAAAGGTTGTCCATGAACCTTAGAGGTTCCCATGGCCCTTTCAGGGCATATGCAAGTTGAAAACTTCTTATAACCATACCAAAATGTTATTTATCTTTTTTTACTCTCATTCTCTCTCTAATGTATAGTGAAGTTTTTCAGAGGTTATGTAACATAAGGACGCCTCTCTATTTTCATACATGCAGGTGTCTGGGCAATAAAACACACATACATTGCCTTCAGGTCCCCATTCCCTACCCCCCATAACAAATACACACAGTAAGAAATGCAAAACTTGGAAAGGAACTTGACCTTAGCAGCGATGTAGGCAAGAAATAAAGGACTAGCTCAGGAACTTAGCCAGGTGAAAGAAACTAAATCACCTAATATTAAAATCAAGCTACAGACACGGAAATCAATTTAGGATATTTAAAGTGTGAAAAAAATGAGTTTTGTCTCTATAAAGACCTGGGGATACTTAAAGTGTAGCTGGGATTCTGTGGGTCAGAAAGGTTAGTGACGAAACAAACCAGAACAGAATCTGTAAAATACCTACTGCAGTACCTGTCACAGAGAACACAATATTAGTTGTTTTCTCCAGTCAATTTTACAAAAGTTTGCATTAGGGAAGAAAAGTAAGAAGTTCATTCATCTCAAACTTGTTATAACAAAGAGTTGGACACAACTTAGCGGCTGAACAACACATTCCAACTTAGTGGATAATCCAAACCCAAATTTTGTTGATTTTCCAAGGTACAGAGAATCATAAAAATGTTTATTTACTAAGATAAATCTATCTTACTAATAAATGGATATTTTTATTACCACTGTAAGGAAATTGAGGCTTTAAGAGATTAAATTGTGCTATATGACAAGGCTAATAAATGGAGATTCCAAGATTTGAATTTAAAAACTCTGTGCTTTAAATTGCTATTTAATGATTTTTCATAGGGCCCTGGGGACCCCTTATTCTGGAGGGGTCAGACAATCTCCCTAAGGGCTACAGACTTTCCGGCTTATCAGGGGACATCTGGGTGCACACTTTATCAAAACAATCACAGATGCTCTTAAGTTCTTTTTTGGAAAAACTGTTTAAAGTCACACTTTAATTTCATTCATAGGGCCCTGGGGACCCCTTATTCTGGAGGGGTCAGACAATCTCCCTAAGGGCTACAGACTTTCCGGCTTATCAGGGGACATCTGGGTGCACACTTTATCAAAACAATCACAGATGCTCTTAAGTTCTTTTTTGGAAAAACTGTTTAAAGTCACACTTTAATTTCAGTTTTCTCCTTCAACTATCACTAACTCAATATATTTTACTGTAAAAGTAAGGCATGATTTATAAAATTACCAACTGATATCTATTACTATAAATGTAACTGGCCCCCCAAATAAGCTATTTCATTTACCTTTCATAATGATAATAAAGAAGCCAAAGCTCTTAAACAAATTGCTGAAGTATACTGCTGCTGCTGCTGCTGCTGCTGCTGCTAAGTTGCGTCAGTCGTGTCCGACTCTGTGCGACCCCATAGACTGCAGCCCACCAGGCTCCCCCGTCCCTGGGATTCTCCAGGCAAGAACACAGGAGTGGGTTGCCATTTCCTTCTCCAATGCATGAAAGTGAGGACTCGATGGACGTGAGTCTGAGTGAACTCCGGGAGATGGTAATGAACAGGGAGGCCTGGCGTGCTGCGATTCATGGGGTCGCAAAGAGTCGGACACGACTGAGCGACTGAACTGAACCTTAAGAACTGGCTTCAAACTCGTGGTTTTTAAATAAAAATCAAAAATATATCCCTGAAGTTACATAAGAACACACAATCACTCATTATTTTAATGAGATACCTACGTAGGTGAATGGTATGTTCTTAATATGGGCAGATACGAAGAAGACAGTTTTCAAATCTGTCATACTCAGTCTTGGACTTGAGTTCAACTGTGTGCTCCATGAAGGCAGGAACAAACTTACCTTCATCGTGGTATCCCACTTCCTTGACCTCTAGCACAAGCCCCTGCATACTGTAGCCAGGCAATCTCTAGAATTCTTTAGATCTCTTTTATTAAGTTGTAGAGAATGGTCTCTCAGCAATCATTAACACAAGATCAGGTATAAAACTCCCTTCTAGTTTCATCTTGGAATTATAAAAATCACAGCTCCAATAAGACAGAACTTTTGAAAACATTTTAAAATAAGGACTGAACTTTTAAAATGAAAACATCTGGTGAGTTAACATCTGGTAAATTAAGCTCTTGTTTATTAGATTTAAAGCTGTGACTGGTCAGTGAAGAACACAAAAAAATGTATTAATAATGTGGTAACATCTTCAGTAACAAAAATTAAATCTTCACATTTCCTTTACGATCATAACTTGTGCTATACTTGGTTTTTCTTCACAAGCTGCCTATTTTCATATTCTTTCACGGTGACTTGGAAACACATGCCACCTACCCTCAAGGTGTTATACATATTATATAAGAAGGTTAAATAAAGGATTACATATATCTGTTCATTGTTCTTTTAAAATCAAATTTCCCTTCAAATACTAAAATTACAACTAATTTCCAGGTCACTGTATTTTTTTAAAGACTTTTTTTTTTTCCTAGAGCAGTTTTAGCTCCACAACAAAGCTGAGAGAAAGGTATAGAGATTTCCCATGTACCCTTGCCCCCATGCATGCATTGCTCTCCCCCGTTATCAATCTCTCTGAATAGTGTGGTGCCATTTGTGACAAATGGTGAACTTTAGGTTCATTCCAGGTCAGCCTTTTTAAGGAACTTGGAACACACAGAGAAGGTGAAAGTACTCACCCATCCTTTGTTCACCCAGCTCAGAGAAAACTGATGCACACTTAGCTTAAAATCAGGAGTTGAGTGCATATTTCACTGCCGCTGTTTCAATTGGTAAAAGTTAGTCCCCTGGGTAATACCCACTAACCTTAATACCTCCTGGGTAGCAAGCGGAAATCTGTTGACGTGACTACAGTCTGGTTTATGTGGTATCAAAGATGTGGGTAAACAGACATACAAAGAGACATTTAATAACAGCTGAATGGTTTAGTCGCAACTCCTGCAGAGAGAAACACGACTCTCAAAATGAAAGTCCACAGAACTGCTGAATGGATCTCTTGGCTTGTCTGGCCTGTTGCATAATTTCATTTTAGAGATGTAAAAG
Source organism: Cephalophus harveyi (assembly GCA_006410635.1). Taxonomy (NCBI): domain Eukaryota; kingdom Metazoa; phylum Chordata; class Mammalia; order Artiodactyla; family Bovidae; genus Cephalophus; species Cephalophus harveyi. The sequence goes on from SJYT01076612.1 coordinate 80,706, forward strand.
AGCTGCTGGAAAAACGGTAGGTGGTGGCTACCAATTTCTGTATAGACTCACTTTCCATACAAATTTAAAACAGTATTAAAGAGACCATTGCCCTCTGAATGTTAACTCCATTGAAACTGCTCATCCGATAAGTTTATCTAAGCTATAATATTTTTCTGTTCATGAATTATATAAACTATTTTCAAAGAAAGATATCCAAAATGATTTATAAACTTTGAAATTATTTTCTTATTCAAGCTTCTGATGATTAGGCTTGTCTCTCTTCTAGTTTTTCTAATTTTGACAGAGCAACCCGATTCCAGTCATACTAGTAACCTTTGCAGTGTTGATGATGACAATCGTGATAGCTCATATTCAGTGCTTTCTATATCCCTGTCTCTTACACGGATTATTTCATGCCATCTTCATCAAAAGCTTTTAAATAATGGTTATTCAATTTATTTTATGGCTGATTGAACAGACAGAGCCTCAGTGAGGTTAATGACACAGAGTAAGTATTAGAGTTGGAATGGAAATCAAGATTCTCCTCTGGACTCCAAGCTTTTAAATACTGACCTCTACTAAAGTCAAAGCTAGTATTAGATGTCAAGATTGCTGGGAGAAAGTGGAAGCAATGACAGATTTTATTTTCTTGGGCTCCAAAATCACTGTGGATGGTGGCTGTAGCCATGAAATCAAGACACTTATTCCTTAGAAAGAAAGCTATGGCAAACCTAGACAACATATTAAAAAGCTTAGACAACAGGGCTTCCCTGGTGATCCAGGGGTTAAAAGTCCACCTTGCAATGCAGGGGACACCAGTTCAATCCATGGTCCCGGAAGATCCCATATGCCGTGGGGCAGCTAAGCCCATGTGCCACAACTACTGAGCCTGAGTTCTGGAAGCCACGAGCCCCAACTACTGAGCCCACATGCCGCAACAACCAAAGCCTGCGCACCCTGGAGCCTGTACTGCTCAACAAGAGAAGCCACCACGTGAGATGTGGCTCACGCACATGAGCCACGTGCGTGGGTGGCCCCCACGCACCACAAATAGAGAAGGCCGGCATGCAGCAATGAAGATCCAGCACAGCCAAAATTTAAACAAACAAACAAACAAAAAGAAATAATTAAAAAACAAAACAGAGACATCACGTGGCAGACAAAGGTTCATACAGTCAAAGCTACGGTTTTTACAGTAGTCAGGTATGGATATGAGAGTTGGATCATAAAGAAGGCTCAGGACCAAAAACTTGATGCTTTCAAACTGTGGTGCTGGAGAAGACTCTTGAGAGTCTCTTGAACTGTAAGGAGATCAAACCAGTCAATTCTAAAGGAAATTAACCTTGACTATTCATTGGAAGGACTGAATGTGAAGCTGAAGCTCCAATACTTAGGCCATCTGATGTAAAGAACTGACTCACTGGAAAAGACCCCAATGCTGGGAAAGATGGAAGGCAAAAGGAGAAGCAGGTGATAGAGAATGACATGATTAGATAGCATCACCGACTCAATGGACATGAATTTGAGCAAACTGAGGGAGATGGTGGAGGACAGAGGAGTCTGGCATGCTGCAGTCCATGAGGTCGCAAAGAATCGGACATGACTTAGCAACTGAACAACAGCAACAATACAATATTAGATGACAAAAAACTACAGCAATTTCAGGTAGTGTTAACCTTAAGACTAAGTGAACACATCTACCACAACCTTCCATGGAAACTGAGGGGCAGAAATGAATAAAACAAAAATAAGTTTACAGCATTCTTAAATAGGGTGCAACCATGAGGTTTGCCTCCAAGTTTCCAGAACTAAGAGCACGCCAGCAAGCTCTACTTCAGGAATGCAGTGTCTGATGAAGACAAAAGAATGTAGTTTTGCAGTCACGCAGACAAGCATACAAACCCCCATGCTGCTACTTACCATGTAAATAAAGAGGGCAAATCATGAATCTCGCTCAGCCTCAGTGTTTTCTATCTCCAAAATGGAGATGTTAAAGTCTACCTTAGAAGACACTGCAAGTCACTGAGTTGGCCACAGTGTATGGACAGTTCTACCATATACTGGCACACAGCAGGCACTCCATAAATGGTGGCTAACAGCTTAGTTACAAATGATGTAAGAAAAAATTTTTAGGAATCTTGTGCATTCTTATTCCACAGAAAGATGTGTCCAAATACTCTACAGGTGTCTGACACCTGGGTGCCCTTTGCAAGCAAAGAAGCCATATCTGACAAGGCCATTATGTTACCTGGTCAATCTAGCAACTGTAGTCAGCACCATCTCATGACCGGGGCACCGGAGCTTACTGAGAAAGCTGACAAAGTGAGTGGAGACAGATGCCCTTGGATACTTGCCAGTGGGAAGCAACAGCAGTGGATAGTGATGCACATTGCATATCTTGTGAATGCCTACAGCAAAAGAGGCTCGCGGTCTTGCCTGCTGTCTTCTTAATCATGTTCTTAAAGGGACTATTTTTATTATTTTTGGAATAGCATAAAATACCAAAATCACCAAAGCCAGAAGGCCATGACTGAAGAAGCAGTTAATTCTACTACTTTCTCTATAGTAATGATTATCTTGCTCTCACTGAAAGACAGCAGAATTACATTAATAATAAATCTTCATATAAGCACCACTAAGATGAATGAAAGTAGAAAACTTTAGACATAGTGGCTGGGAAGATTCCACACAGCACACCTGGGAAACCCTGAGGGAAGAACCAACAGTCATCACATTCTTGACTATTGCTGCATAGAAACAAACACAAGCTTGTTAAGAGCCAACAGCTATGGCCCCACATTGAAGCCGTCTGTTGTCGGAAACCCTGCATTGTAAGAAATACAATCACTATAATCACGGCCCATCGAGCGGTCCACTTATAGCCAAGAGGAGTTCAGCAATCTTGCCTGTGAAGTGGTAAAGGGATATGAATAAACAGTTCTTTCATTCCCATGGTTGCCTTTCAGTAACACTAGAACCAGAACTTACCTGAGGGCTTGCTCCCTACCTGTACTCACAAACATGCAGCAAAACGACTGAAAACCCAGCAACTATGATCATACCTCATTACAGCACTTACAACCGAACAGCAAATAAAAGGGACAAATACGAAGCCCATTTCAAGAGCAAAGGCTCTGGAACGTGCAGAGTTAATAAGAGGCAGGAGAACAGTTCTGGATGACTAGAAAAGGACACTAAGGTCAAGTTAATTTGTACTTTTCTATAAGGCTATTAAAATGACCCAGAACAGACAAAAGGTTTTCCGTATGATAATCACTCAAGATTTTGCTGACAATACAAGCAAAAAAAATCATATAAACATTTTTATATGTATATTTAAGGCAGAGTTGGTTTGTTTTGATTACCCTTGTAAACTCAGAGCAGATATATCTATGCTTTGCCTATATGTGCTCATAAATATTTGCTGAAAGAATGAACAAATATTTGCTATAATAATATACAGTGTCCAAGTTCCCACTTTCTGGAAAACATGCTTAAATTTCTATGAGATAAAGATAGTTAGAGGGCAAAGAGGGGCACAGGTTTTGCTCACAGCATCTCAAAATGGTTTTAAAAACTTGCTTTAAGTTTCCCATCTGGTATATACTTCATATTCATTTAATTTTAAATCTTATGGAGTTAAGGCTTCAGTTCAGTTCAGTTACTCAGCCATGTCCGACTCTTTGCCACCCCATGAACTGAAGCACACCAGGCCTCCCTGTCCATCACCAACTCCTGGAGTTCACTCAGACTCACGTCCATCGAGTTGGTGATGCCATCCAGCCATCTCATCCTCTGTCGTCCTCTTCTCCTCCTGCCCCCAATCCCTCCCAGCATCAGGGTCTTTTTCAATGAGTCAACTCTTTACATGAGGTGGCCAGAGTACTGAAGTTTCAGCTTTAGCATCATTCCTTCCAATGAACACCCAGGACTGATCTCCTTTAGGATGGACTGGTTGGATCTCCTTGCAGTCCAAGGGACTCTCAAGAGTCTTCTCCAACACCACAGTTCAAAAGCATCAATACTTCGACACTCAGCTTTCTTCACAGTCCAACTCTCACATCCATACATGACCACTGGTAAAACCATAGCCTTGACTAGATGGACCTTTGTTGGCAAAGTAATGTCTCTGCTTTTGAATGTGCTATCTAGGTTGGTCATAACTTTCCTTCCAAGGAGTAAGCGTCTTTTAATTTCATGGCTGCAATCACCATCTGCAGTGATTTTGGAGCCCCCCAAAATAAAGTCTGACACTGATTCCACTGTTTCCCCATCTATTTCCTATGAAGTGATGGGATCAGATGCCATTCTGGAAGAGATGGGAATACTAGACCACCTGACCTGCCTCTTGAGAAACCTATATGCAGGTCAGGAAACAACAGTTAGAACTGGACATGGAACAACAGACTGGTTCCAAACAGGAAAAGGAGTACGTCAAGGCTGTATATTGTCACGCTGCTTATTTAACTTATATGCAGAGTACATCATGAGAAACGCTGGGCTGGAAGAAGCACAAGCTGGAATCAAGATTGCCAGGAGAAATATCAATAACCTCAGATATGCAGATGACAGAAAGTGACACCCTTATGGCAGAAAGTGAAGAGGAACTAAAAAGCCTCTTGATGAAAGTTAAGGCTTACAATTTTATAATTAAAATAGATGACATTTATATTGTATTTACTATATTCCATACACTGTTTTAAACATATATATGTTTCACATACATATACACACTAACCCATAAAATATAACCTTTAAAAATAAACATTTTTGACTATAGAAGCAATACACATCCACTGCAGAAATTTGAGGGAAGGGGAAAAAAAGAAACTAAACCCACCCACAACCAGCAATAAACTCTTTGAATATCCTGGTATATTTGCTTTCAGCTTTTTAAATGAACATATACTCTTGATTCTTAAAAACAAAATTGGAAATACACTATATTTTCAATGTAATACCTGGGTCTTTTTAATGTAACAATATATAATTTTCTCAGAGCTTTAAACATTTTAAAAACATTTTAACAGCTGTGCAATATTCCACTTTATGGCTATGAGTCAGGTAATTAAATGAACTCCTTGTTGAATATTAGATTACTTCTAATTTTTTAATACCATAAACATACTTTGACAAACATCTCTGCACAGAAATCTTTACATGTATCTTTGGTTGTTTCCTCAGAATGCATTTTTTAGAAGCTGAGCTACTAGGTCCTATGGTTTGATTTTTAAAAAGACTTTAGATACATATTGCAAAATTTCCCTCCAGAAAAGCAGAATTAATTAACATGCCAAGCAGTAGTGTATGACAGCATCCATTTCCCTGAAACCTCATCAAACGTGGCTATTTCCATTACTACAAAATCTGCTCTTTAACTAGGATTTGAGGTCAAGAAGGCTGGCACAACATGCATGGGGCTTTCCCTTACTTTTGTGAAGGTATTTTAACTACAATTGTTAGGTAGTTAGAATAGAAAAACGGAGTCCAGAATGGCGGTGGCTAAAAGACAAGGAACGGAGAAGGCAATGGCATCCCACTCCAGTACTCTTGCCTGGAAAATCCCATGGACGGAGGAGCCTGGTGGGCTGCAGTCCATGGGGTCGCACAGAGTCAGACACGACTGAGCGACTTCACTTTCACTTTCCACTTTCATGCATTGGAGAAGGAAATGGAACCCCACTCCAGTACTCTTGCCTGGAAAATCCCATGGACGGAGGAGCCTGGTGGGCTGCCGTCTATGGGGTCGCACAGAGTCAGACACAACTGAAGCAACTTAGCAGCAAAAGACAAGGAAGGGAAAGCCCACGAAAACAGAACAAAGGAAGGTCCAAGGACTGGAGTGAGGACCTCAGGTAGAACAAACAGCTCTCCTGGCTAGCCCAATTTATATAGGGCAGGCCCAGGGGGGAGGAGGAAAACCATATAAAAAGAGGAGCCAAAGGGCCGGGGGTCTCTCTCTCTCTCTCGGGCGCATGTTCTCTCTCTCTCTCTCTCTCTCTCGGGCGCATGTTCTCTCTCTTCTCCCTCTCTCTCTCTCTTCTCTTCACGTCTTTTGGGTCAGCATGCCCTCACACCTCAAGGATGCATTTTCCTTTATTTTCCAAATAAAACTGAGCTGTAACACAGAGCTGTAACACTGACCTGTCCGAGAGCTGTGTGACACATGGAGAGCTTTGACGTCCATCACTTCAAATTTTTGTTGTGACGAGACAGAACCGAGGAAATTACACACTCCCCTGACACAACCTAGGAGAATTACTAAGACAGAGGGATGGTCATTTTTTCTATGTGTCCAAGTTGGAAGTCAAATAAAGCAGTTCTGTTGATGTATGGTCCTTTGGGATGATGTTTTTACAGTCCTAGTGAAATACCTGAAATGTGTTCTATAGGGGTGATTGTGTCCCAGCCTCAGTGAACAGCAACCTCCTGAGGAGGCTTCTGCAAACAACAGATTCCCAGACCTCATCAGTGACCTACGAATGAGACTCTCTGGGGTTCATACCTGATTATACTGTGCTTCTCTCCATTTAGTGTTATGCCTAAGAACCTAGCAAGCAGTATTCATTTTGGCTCTGACGGACAGACAGACTTGCTTCTACAAACAGGCTAACCCAAACCAGCCAGAAGGTAATAAAATAATTCCTTAAGTGAGAAACCAAGGCAGGCAGAGAGAACCAAAGTACTTTAGCAAACATACCAGGGCAAGCAGCAAACAGATTCTTTCTGGGATAACATTGAGTTCTCAATCACTTGTGGGTAATGAGTATCTACGTGCCAGGTGGCAAATTTCCTTCCAGTGGTCTCAGTTTCAGCACATTCGACACGGACTGAACACATGGTGTAAACATCAAGCAGCGCAGACAGCAATCTCCAAATGGTGGGGACAGCAAGAAATCTGTGGGGCTGCTCATTTCGTTTCATAGAAAAGGCTAACTGTAGTTTTCAGTAAACGAATAAACGATTGGAACTTCTCACTCCAAAAGCAATACATGTAGTGTAAGTCCAGAAAATTTAACATTCAGGAAAGCACAAACTACAAAAATTCATCTTTAATACCAGGACTTCACAATCATTATTAATATTTTCATCTATGTACTTTCTGGCCTATTGTTTCCCAGGCCAAGGAGGACGTGAAAAATTACTGCTATTGATGAGGGAAAAAATGAGGAGGCAATACCTAACTCAAGGGTAACTGATAAATGCCGTGTTATAAAGTTCACTTAGACAAGTACAGAAGGCCCTTTCCCCAGGCATTCCTGCTCATCCAGCCCTACTGCAGAGCATACAAGTGGAGTGGTCAAGAACAGGAACTCCAGAATCAGGCTTCCAGGGAGCAAATCCTGACTTAGCTGCTCATTAGCTGTGGCCAGAATATCTCACCACTTTATACCAAAGTTTAGTTCTCTGAAATAGTGATGATATTTCAGCCTTCAATAGTGAGAACTCATGAGAAAGCAGCTGTTGCTGGTATTGTTCTATTATTCATGGACTGTGCCTAATATTTAAACTTCTCACAATACCCAATTTTAAAAATGCACCTAAATCACAAAACTTGATCATAATGTGACTTTTTGCAAGCAGATACTATTTTTCCCATCAACACTGGTCCTAAGTCTTAAAAGTTAGGTTCCTTGGGATGACTGGAATCACCAAAAGGCTAACTTGGAAGCAAGTCAGGAATTTAAACTAACCTGGCACGCAGGGCTTTATATATCAGTCTCACTCTGGTTAAGACACTGCTTCTCTGATAGCTCAGTTGGTAAAGAATCTGCCTGCAATGCAGGAGACCTAGGTTTGATTCCTGGGTCAGGAAGATCTTTCGAAGAAGGGAAAGGCTATCCACTCCAGTATTCTAGCCTGGAGAATTCCATGGACCATATAGTCCATGGGGTCGCAGAGTCAGATAGGACTGAGCGACTTTCACTTTCACTTTTCACTTTAGTATTTCTCTCTGAACTGAGAGTTGGGTTCCAGGGTTATCTGGCAAATCCCTGGGTCCACTGAATTCTAGAATTTTTCTATTTAAATACTGGCAGATTTCAAATTATACTCCTTCTCACTGATAAGATTGAAGATGGTTTAAACTGGAAGTTAGATATAAATCAAGAATGCTTGAATTTTTCTCTCCAGGACTGAGAATATTTTTGTTTGGGGAACATTATATTTTTCACAATCCAAAGATGGAAATAGGTTTCATATTCAGAAAATAAAGATACTATATTTCAAAGCAGTAACTTGGTTTAGCAAAGCTATTTGAAAAAGATACTTCAGAGATTCAACTGGAAGAAAAATATTCCAAGTCAGTTCGTGTATATGCTGGGGGATATTTTTATCAATCTGTTTGTCCAAGAATGAAACTTGTTAGGAAAACCCTGTACACAAAGTAGAGTTGTTAATGAGGAACATTTTTACTTTCTGGTTTTCTAGACATCTTCTTCACTAGTAATAAAAGTTGCAAATAGAGCAGATGCTGCTGATATCAGAACTGGGTGGTTACATGGTGGTAAACCAGACCATGGTTACCTGAGTCCCACTGAATCACTGTTGGGGCAGCCTCCCGTGCTATCAGAGGACATTAACCGAATGGGTCATGGTTTGTTTTGTTAACTGTTGTAGATAATGTATAGGAAACTTTTTTTTCTTACTATTAATACTTTATTCTTTTCTTTTCTGGCTGTGCCATATGGCATCTGGGATCTTAGTTTCCCTACCAGGGATTGAACCCATGCTCCTGCAATGGAAATGCGGTGTCTTTACCAATGGACCACCAGGGAAGTCCCAGGAAACATTTTTAGATATCCATGTAATTGAAAGCTTCTATTAGCTGTAATCACTGACCATAATATTGAATATATATTTTATTAAACACTGGCAAGAAGATTAACCACCAGCCTCTTATGACTTTTTTTTTTCCCTTAAAAAAATATCACTTTTTTTACTTAAAAAGTTCTTTATTTTATGATCTCAAGCTTCTGTAAACTTTAAATCATTATAAGGATAGCTGTTTTTTTTTCTTTGATTTTTCATTAAACAAATTAACTCATATGTGCCTTTCACGTCTAACTTGGTAGAACTATAACAATTCACTCTAGTAATAGGCACTGTCACCTGGTAACTGGCCTTTCTTGGTGGCTCAGATGGTAAAGAATCTGCCTGCAATGTGGGAAGATCCCCTAGAGAAGGGAATGGCTACCCACTCCAGCATTCTTGCCTGGAAAATCCCATGGAGAGAGGAGCCTGACAGACTACAGTCCATGGGATCACAAAGATTTGGAAAGGACTGAGCAACTAACACTATCTGATAATTATTCATTCCAAATTTCAAGTTCCTGGAGCAACAGTATCTGATCTTCTGAAATGGTTTGATAACGACACAAGTAAAAATAAGCATTGGCTCCGAACAGAGGCTTCACTTTAAAAAATGTAGATCTGGGTTTCCCTGGTTGGCTCGGTGTAAAGAATCTGCTTGCCAATGCAGGAGACATGGGTTCGATCCCTGATCCTGAAGGATCCCACATGCCTCAGAGCAACTAAGCCCATGTGCCAAAAAAACCCTTTGTTTAGAATGTAGATCCTTGGCCTGATTCCAAACTACTGAAACTGTCTCAACAGTCTTGTATACTGCAAAAAATTCTCTAAAAAAATGTAATCAATCATAAGGGTAATTATCAAAACAAACAAACAAAACCCAATCAGCTTGCAATAAGCCAATTACATAATATTACTGCAAAATAAGTACTATGAGAGACCGGGAAACAACTCTTATTTGAGAGTTACCTCCCACCCCACCAATAGCTTTAATATCTATGCAGAATGCTCCCGTTGCTTTGCTTTTGTTTGATGTCTCTGCCTACATAAGCCCCAAGTCATTTATTCTACTGTACAGTTGCCATTAGCAGCAAGCAGGAGGGTCTGTGCTCTCCTGGTATCTTCTGCCACTTCTGGACCATCCCTCCTCTACTTTCAAAGCCCAGTTTCCGGGAGACTCAACTCCTGACTATACTACTTGCTCTCCTTGCTGTCATCTCCCAATTGCAGGATCATTCCTTCACAGCTACCAAGGCCTCTGGAGCCTGGTTCACAATCTTCCTGTCCACGCCAATCTCTCATTCACTTGCTTATTCAAATATATTCTGAGCCAAATTATATGCCAGGACTGCAGAAGATGCTAGAAAAACATTATTAGACAAAATAAAACTTCCGTTTCCAGGGTGCCTGCACTGCAGTGATAAGGAGCAGAGGAAAGGGATACAAATGTAAACAGGTGAATATGTAACATGTCAGACAGTGGTTAATGCTCTGAAGACAAAAGCAGGTAAATGGACAGTGAGTGATGCGGATACACAGGGGAGGGTGGGGGAAGGCTGCCCAAAGAGGGTACGTTTGGAGAATGAGTCAAGAGTGTGAGCATATCTGGGGATACTTGGAGGAAAACCAAGCTGGTCTCAGGGGGCCCAGAATGCAAAGTCCCTGAGGTTGGGAGCATGCTTGGCACATCTAAGGAAGATGCCGGGGAGCACTACATGGAACGTGGTAGGAGATAAGACCAGAAAGGTATATGCAGATCCAGGTTATGAATGACCTTGGTCATTCATAGACAATGGTCACAAGTTCAAATATTTGGAGAGCGATGGGAAACCATTGGAGGCCTGGGCGCAGGTGAGAGGCTTGATCTGACTTAGTTTTAAAGGGACCAATCTGACAACTTTGTGAAAAATGACCTGAAGGTTAGTCAAAGGCTGAAGTAGGGAGACCAGTTAGAGGGATATGGCCATAGTCTGGGTGAGGAATGATGGTGGCTCAGACCAGGGCAGAGGGGAGGAGGAGGGAAGTAGTGGTCAGATTCAGGACATCCTGAAGGCAGAACCAAAGGGATTCAGTGAGGGTCTGGACGCGTGGTGTGAAGAAAAGAGAGGAGTCGAGGATGGCTCCTGCACGGTTTGTGGCCTTACCAGTGGAAGGACAGAGTTGCTGTTTACTGAGATGAGGGGGACTGGGAAGGAGTAGATCTGAGAGAGAATTAAGAGTTCAGTTTGGGACATGTTAAATTTGAGATGCCTTCTTAGTATCCAGAGGTTAAAGCGTCTGCCTCCAGTGAGGGAGACCCGGGTTCGATCCCTGGGTCGGGAAGATCCCCTGGAGAAGGAAATGGCAATCCACTCCAGTATTCTTGCCTGGAGAATCCCATGGATGGATCGCAAAGAGTCGGACACGACTGAGCGACTTCACCTCACCTCACCTTAGTATCCAAGGGGAGCTCTCCCTTGGTCACTTAAATATTATTGTTGTCAACTAACTGACATCCTGAATCAGGGTTCATGAATTCAAATGCTTTCAGGGGTCAGGCAGGAAACACAAAATACTGAAATACAATAAGGAGAGGAAGAGACTGTGGCTGATGAGAGAGCAAATGCCTCATCTAAAGGGGAAGCCAACCCTGAGCCCAGTCTAGTGTTGCCATTTGGGATCTGGGCCCAGTGTTCCTTTACCTTCCCATTTCGAAGTAGAAAGAAGAATTTGGACTTTCAACAACCAAACATTAGGGAAATAAGAAAGCTCCACAATCTAACACATTCAGGAACTGCTCAGTTAAATCAAGTTCTGGCTGCAGGATTTATTGATGTCTTTAATTTATTAATTGCAAAAAACGACTGGGTTTAGCATTTCTCTAATCTACTTGACAGCAGAACCCTCTTTTCATGCAACATTTCAAGGGACAAGCATTCCTTGGACCATACTTTGGGAAATGCTGCTTATGCAAAAGTCCTAGACATCTAAACAACCTATTTCCTCTTCTAAAATTTTAGGGAGTGTATTTCTTGCATTTTCAGAATCATAGTTGAACACACAAACACACATATACACAGATACAGCCAATTCTGTTAGGTATTCTAACATCTAATAATCAGTCTTGAACAAAGTGTAAATGGAGCAGCTACTAAAGTCTTCCAAATTGTTAAATACTAAGTGGGACCCTGACCCTCTCATTGGTGAAGAAACACTTAGTGAAACCACAGGGACACTAAATCACTTCATTTCCCATCTCCTCTCCCTCCTTCACTGGTTGGGCTACATAATTTAGTGACAGGAAGGGCAGCCAATTACTACTATGCAGTTGGCAGATGTTCTTTGTTTATACTCATCTATGAGGATAAATAAATCTGGATTGGCAAATCTGTAATAAAAAGACAAGACTAATATTGTTGCAGGTCTTTAAAAATATCCTCTAGGATACATTAAAATACTTGAGGTGCAAGGCTTGTCTCTGAAGAATCAGACTGTGAAGTCTGTTTAAAAGAGCTCGCAATATAGTTATGGAGATCAATACATAAAAAGATAACAAGGAAGTGTCAAATGTTGTCAAAAAGTTCTATAAAGCTCAGAGAAAGGAAAGGTCAGCAAGGGTTAGTGGCCAGTGAGAGTGTCACTTGACTAGTCCTTGATGCACAGGAGGTACTGAGTTGAGAGGAGGGTGGTGGGAATCCAGGCAGGAAAGTCAGGAGCAGGGATGGAGAAAAGGAAGTTTTGGGAGCCATGAGCAGACAAGACTGTACAGGTTGGGAGGAAAATAGGACACTGCGGCTGGATCCAATCATGGTGGTCTCTTGATCCTAAGTGAGGAAATCTGGCCCTAATCATGTAGGGAACTGAAAGTCTTTGAAACAATTTGAGCATGAATCTTCCAGATTTAGGAAATTTGAGCTCAGGAGGCCACAAGGAATCAGTGAAGCAAGAGTACTCTGCAGGACCCCAGGGTGAGGTGATGAGAATCTAGGCTAGGAAATGAGCAGTGAGACTAGAAAGAAATAATGATATTATGAAGGAGGAAATAATCAATGGGACTTGTTAACCTAATACTGAATGTGGGAGAAACAAAGAAGAAAGAAATGACTTTGGCCTTGGGTCTACACGAGAATGATTCTCCTGATAGTAAACTGGTTTATACACACTGATTTAGGGTGACAATGATACAATTAAGTAGAAATGCCCAGTCAAGTAATTCGTGATCTGGAACTAGAACTTGGGATGATGTGATGTGAAGTCGCTCAGTCATGTCTGACTCTTTGCGACCCCATGGACTGTAACCTATTAGGCTTCTCCATCCATGGGATTCTCCAGGCAAGAATACTGGAGTGGATTGCCATTTCCTTCTCCAACTTGGGAAGGGCAGGCAAATAACGTGCAGGAAGTCACCACTGTCTGGCATGCACCATGTGCGAGAGCCTTTGCGTATATGATCAGTTTAGGAGAGAAACAGGGATGGACTTTGCAGTTTGGCACCATCTACACAGATGTCAGTCAAATCAGGAGAATGGTAACATTTAATGAAGACTAAGTCATCATTTTCTCTATGTCCTTCACCATGAAAACAGCCATCACACACACACACACACACACAAATAGATGCATTAAAAACTACTACATCATAGTCTGCCACAAGATCACTCACATTTTCTGATTTCCTTAAGCTAATACAAGATTTTAACAAGTGATAAGACAGGCAGGGAAAAGAACTGGAATGGTTCTTTATTCCCCTCTCCCTTGAGGCAGATGAACAGATACAAAACAGGAGGCAGGAAGGAACCAGAGGAGAAAGTACTTGGGAGAGTTTCCCCCTGCTGAGATAAACAGGAATGAAAGTAAACTCTTTCCTTGAAGAAGAATAACCATTGAATGTTTCTTATTTTTCTAGAATGCATTATCAGTTTGTAGACATACTATTTTATTCCCATCATAAAACCTTCCATCCACAAACCAGCCAGGAGTCACACATCTCACCTGCAGACCTCCTCTGGTGGACCAGAGTCTCAGTTCCTCCCTGTTTTTTTTTTTTTTTTGCATGCTCACCCCAGAGCTCAGGTAAAACAGGCAGTTCAACTAAGCCTGACAGATGTTTCTGCAACAGTCAGCAGTCCCTTCCATTTGCCATAGATCTCCAGGGTGAGCAGGGTCGATCCCTTCCTTCCCTCAGCAGCCAGGAGGCCACACTGCTTAAAATGCCTCTCAATTTAAATGCTCAGGGCAGGGGGAAAATGGAGCAACCATGATAAGAGAGGACAGAGGCAGGTGAAGGGTAGCATGAAATTGCAAACTTAGAAAGCATCTCAGTGTGCAGTAGTAATTTAATTTAAATGTGTTTTCATTCATAGTACTCTTACTTTTTTAAAACTCTGAAGATGTAATGCAATAAACATTATAACCATGTGTAATCACAGATTCAGCTAATGACATAACTGCTTCTAATGAACAGAATATAGATGTCCTCTTTGAATTCCCCTACAATTTCTTGCTAGAAATAGGAAAGGGAGTTCAGAGTGGGAATCTGTAGACTGAGGGCTCTCTAAGGAACACCTCCAGAGGTGCATTCCCACCATCTAGAAGAAGGAATTCTCCTGTGGAACTGGCATCTCAAGGCCCAAGTTTGTAAAATGGAATATCAGATAACTGAGGTGCGCACTTCTAGAAACTAAGCAAAATACTCTGAACATATAAAATAGGAGGGAAAAAACTGCACAGTAATGTTCACTAATTGGATGTCCCCCAAAAGGAAAGCTTTTAGAAAAAGTTAACATCTGCTTATTGTGAAAGTCTATCACAAGATAAGATTATAATGGCAAACAATATTCAGTTAAGTGCTGGGCAAAAAAATTTACCTGTCTTGACAGAAAAGCGTATTCATATGACTAATCTCCATACAACCTTGCCTGTATAATAGCCACTAAAGTAGTAATAAAGTGAAAACAGCTCAGTAGTGTCTGATTCTTTGCAACCCATGGACTATGAATTCTCCAGGCCAGAATACTAGAGTGGGTAGCCGTTCCCTTCTCCAGGGGATCTTCCCAACCCAGGGATCGAATCCAGGTTCCCTGCATTGCAGGTGGATTCTTCTAGCAGAGCCATCAGGGAAGCCCAAAGTAGTAATAAAGTATCTTGTAAACAAAAATAATTTACAGAATGTGCTACATGGAATAATTAAGCAATAATAATTTAATTTCTCTACTGACTTCAATTTCTTGATTTTATAATTATATTTGTAACCTCATTCCTGAATCTGTTACCAGATTCCACGAAACTCCAAACAGAAATTAGTGCATGGCAGACCAATGAGAGACTTGTCGGAAGATGCCAAGTCCCTTTCTACCTCCACAAGTGAAGAAGAAATAGCAGAACATTCATGTTCCAGAAGCCACCTTCTGCCACCAGGTACAGACATGAGGAGAACACTGAGGGCTTCACTTAGCCACTCTTCCTGCGGCTTGTACTCTGAAAAAGATTCTCAGTTATAGAAAACCAAGAGCAAGATCTTCATGACATCATCAGGCAGATCTACAGAACACGGTGAGTTTTCCTGGGGAATAAAAATCTTCACAACAAAAGTTTCAGAGTTAATTAGCAATCCCATCATATCCTGATGTTACTACAGTTGCTCCAAAATAACAAAACGCACTTTATACTCTTCTCTTACCTGCCTACTGTCCCTCTGGGAGGACGTCGAAGAGGAGGCACTTCTATGGGTGGGGGTGGATGTTTTGTGAGCAGGGGATATGCCCTTCTCGTCTGAACTCATAGCTGCAGTTACAGTCTAGTTGAACGCACTGAAGACCATGCCAATTGTGTTTCAAATTCACAGACAAAGAAGCAGATGATTTTTTCAGCTTTAGTCCATTTCATGAATCAGGTTTGATTAGAAAAGAGGAGACAAATATTGAGGGTGTCCCAAACACCTAAAAGTAAAATGAACAAAGAAAAAAAACCTCATGTAAATGATTTCAAAAAACATTACATTAAAAATCATTTTATTTAGGAAACAAATATGAGAGGAAGAACTCTGACGTATTACTAAATATTATTTCTTCTAGATTTTAAGGTAGAGGATAAAAGTGTTAATATGTAACAAACATCTGTCAACATGGAAAAAAGGAAGAGACCATATGTTAAAGTGATATTCTTCCACTGTATTCTCATTGTTTTAAAGCAAATTACAATGTTATGTTCTGGACCTTCATGCCATAGTACATCAGTTGCTTCCCCTGAAATGCAATTTCCCCTGCTCAAGGGATAATGGGAGCACCATCCATATCTGTTGCCACTTTAGTTCAGTCATTTCATACATGTGACAGTTAAATCCAACACAAAGAAGTCTGCGACAAAAGTGAAAAGAGTTGATACATTTCGTACATCATACGATCCAGTGTTTGGGAAGGATCAAGGGATACACCAGTCCATTCTAAAGGAAATCAGTCCTGAATGTTCATTGGAAGGACTGATGCTGAAGCTGAAACTCCAATACCTTGACCACCTGATGCGAAGAGCTGACTCATCTGAAAAGACCCTGATGCTGGGAAAGATTAAAGGCAGGAGGAGAAGGGGATGACAGAGGATGAGATGGTTGGATGGCATCACCGACTCAATGGACATGAGTCTGAGTAAACTCTGGGAGTTGGTGATGGACAGGGAGGCCTGGCAAGCTGCAGTCCATGGGCTCACAAAGAGTCAGACACGACTGAGCCCCAATCTAAATACCTTGAAGGAAGCATAGACCCGTGGGTAAGTACTTTAGCACAAATCAGGAACAAACAAACAAAAAATCCTGCTAATGATGAAGAGATATCAATCTTTAGGCCGAAGAAAAGTGAGACCTGAACTTTTCAGTCCAGGGGCAGAGATTGTCAATGAGAAAAATCAAAAACGGATGAAGATACATGGGGTATTAGGAGGACACACGGCAAGGGGAACTCACTGGGTCAGGAGGTCAGAGGTATCCCTGTGCAGGGGGATTTGACCTGAGATCTGAAAGATGACAAGGAGTTAGCCAGGTGTCTGGGTGCCCAACTGGGTGTGATCTAGACATTCATGCTGGTCAATACGATCAGAACACGTGGAGACAGTGACACGAGGGTCAAAGAAGAGCAGAGTTCAATTCCTGTAGGGCATGTTCAGCACTCAGATTTTTATCCTATGTCTAAGAGACCATAAAGAGGTGAGGTATAACCAGATCTGTATGCTAAAAAGATCACTTTGGCAGCCATGAGCAGAACCAGAACGGGAAGTAAAGAAGATTAGGGAAGCCCAACTGGAAAATAAAAGATGATGGACCAGAGAGGTGGCAGGACCACTCTGCACCTGGTCCTGTCAGTTGTGTCTCGATAAGGTGGAGGAAGGGCTTCCTTGGTACCTCAAACAGTAAAGAATCTACCTGCAACATGGGACACCTGGGTTCAATCTCTGGATTGGGAAGATCCCCTGAAGAAGAAAATGGCAATCCACTCCGGTATTCTTGCCTGGAGAAATCCATTGACAAAGGAGCCTGGCGGGCTATAATTCATGGGGTCACAAAAGAGTCAGACACTACTGAGTGACTAACACACACACACACCAGGAGGGGGAAACAGCAGGGCTCAGGATGATTCCCAGGTCCCTAGTATTCCTAGCGAGAGCCGGCCAAAGGCAATCAGGATTGACAGCAGGTCATGAGTATAGTTTCAGATGCATTAGCAGTGAGGCCCAACAGAGGCATTCAAATGGAGGCAAACACATGCATCTGGAGTTCAGAGAAATTTAGGCTGGAGATGAATGTTTAATAGATTATGTTAACAGTACAAATATATTGAGCAACTTACATAGAGATCATGTAAATTCTGCAAATGCAAATAAATTAAATTTCATAAAGCCTATCATTATATGGTTAAACATTATGTTAACCGATTATGTGATCTCAAATGTAATCAGGATTTTAATGGTCAGCTGGCTATAGAGAATATTTGAAAGAACAACCCCAATAAGTAAAAGGCAAGTGACTATAAACGAGGAAAATCAGACTTTACTTGTGGTCCTTCCACAAGATTTCAATGCCATTGTCACCACAGGAAAAACAGAATCTACTTATCCCCCAAATTGGAAGACTTTCTCTTGAAACAAAATTAGTGTTTGGACTAATAGACATGTAAAGAACTGTAGAGCTCACTCTTTGGCTTGAGATCATGTTTTGTTTAGTTTTGGCAAGAGGCAGTAATAAGTCAACACTTACAAGATGATCAGCTAATCTTTCTCTTTTATGAGGTAGTATAATAAATGTTCTCATGCCAAGCTCTGATGCCAGCAAACAGCAAGCAAGAACACTGCTCAAATTCTTGATATGAAATACTTTGCTTACTGGCCCAAGAAGCTTTACAAGTAGATGCTTATACCAGAGCAAAAAGTATGGAGGTTCTGTGATGTGCTCAAGTGCCCCAAGGGATGATGTTGAAACAACCTAACTTGTTAAACTCTTATCCATTTGGAAGTAAATTTAACCCAACCTACATCAAGGGCCAACATTTCCTCTGATGTACTTTTCTTTTTCCCCTAATAGCATCCAACTGCACTTTCCTCATTAACATCAATGCTAACACTTTGGTTTTTGTTTTAATTTAAAATGATATTTTCAGAGTAACTTGTCTTTATAAGAAAGGGCAGTATTTTTGGTTGAATTATAATTATGAATATCTCAAATAATGTGAAGAATGAGGAAAAAGTGAGTAAGAGAATTTAATTCATTCCATGAATTGTTTTTGAGGTTACTGTTGTAACCTGTTGGGCTTCCCTGATGGTTCAGCCAGTAAAGAATCTGCCTGCAATGAAGGAAACACAGAAGATGCCTGGTTGGATCCCTGGGTCGGGGAGATTCCCTGGAGGAGGAAACTGGCAACCTACTCCAGTACTGTTGCCTGAAAAATCCCATGGACAGAGAGAGGAGTCTAGTGGACTACAGTTCAAAGGGTGGCAAAGAGTCAGACACAAGTGACCGACTAAGCATGCATGCATTGCTGTTTCTATTATTTTAAAAAATCTTCTTTAAAAAAAAGTTTCAAGTACCTAATATAAGGTTGAATGAAATGACCTTTAATGATCATTCCAATTTGATTATAAATCAAGTGTCTGATCAATGCTCTATTTCAAAATGCACTGACAAAACTGTAAACTCTTTGGTAGGGTGCATCTATTTATTCTTTATTCCGAGAATGTAAGAAATGTTGTGACATTAAAAAATACTTATTTCATCTCTGTCAAAGCACATATTTAGAAATCACCTAAACAAAATTCTAGCCCTATTTTAGATCATAGATTTTAAAGTCAACACCAACATAATTCCTATACTCAATGAGAAAAGTATTGTGGCTGAAAATAACAGCAATACAAGAACCTAACATGTAATTTTCCTGTCTTATTCCTCCTTCGCATATCAGTGGGATCACTACAATTGTTTCTAAGTGTTATAACACTTGCATTTACAGTGAGTGACATAAAAATCAGATTTATGACCTATGGATCTAACTAAAGCAAAAGGTGGCAGGGAAGACTTTTAGAACTTGCTGTTTACAGGTATCATACATCATGTGTGTTCAGAAAAACATTTGAAACTGGGGACAACTTACCCCAGGCTAAGTTGTGATGCGGTAACAGAGAACTCCATAATCTCAAGGGCTTACAAGAAAGGTTTATTTCTCACCCATTTACATGTCCAGTAGAGGTTGGCTACTCTATATTGTCTTCATTCCAGGCCTAACGGCACCATATGAAGGAGGAAAAGAGCCGTGGCAAAACCATTAGCCCAAAAGTTCTTAGAGCTTTTGCTTGTAGGCAGGACATGCTACTTAAACTCACAATTTTTATTGGCCAAAGTGAGCCATATGGACAAACAGAAGTCCATGAGGCATGAAAGTACAATTCTCTCAGTGATTACGTGGGCACAATAATACGATGTATGGTATTTACCATAGGGCTTCCCTGATAGCTCAGTGTAAAGAACTTGCTTGCCTATGCAGGAGATGTAGGTTCAAGCCCTGGATCGGGAAGATCCCCTGGAGAAGAAAATGACAACCCACTCCAGTATTCTTGCCAGGAAAACCCCATGGACAGAGGAGCCTGGCAGGCTGCAGTTCATGAGGTGCAAAGAGTCAGATACAACTTAACAACTGAGAAAGAAAGCCTAAGGCCACCACATAGATAGAACACAATACATTTCACCATCCTTCTGGCGGGATTCTGAGTAAAGCAAAGCAAAGCAATAGATTGCATTCAGTCTATTCTGAAACAATGAGATTTATCATAGAAGAGTTCATGATAATTACATATTTCCACCTTTATTATAAAATCACCATTTTTGTTTTACTTTATTTGATAGCATTTGCTTTTTTTTTTTTTTCTGTTTGTAATTAATGAGATTTGTCCATGCTTTTAAACTTTCTACACTTTTGTATTATGTGTTCCTCTTAGTAATAATCATGTTGGGTTGTTTAAAAAAAAAACGAATTTCAGCTTTCCCCATTTCCATTTACTGTTTCACTAGCAGTTCACCTTACCCCTGCCATACCATTTTACACTATATTTTTTGGTTTGTCTTTGTTTCCTTTAATGCTTGATGGCTTTTCCTATATAATCTGCCTTTCTTTATACTACTGACTTTTCCATGGTTTTAACTGACTTTTATATTTGTCCTTAATTCAATTCTCCCTTTAAAATTATATTTATTCTATTTATTTGAAATTCTATATAAATAGAATTAACTCCTTTAAGTTTCTCTCTCTCTTTTTTTTTTTTTTTTGGCTGCACCATGCGGCTTGCAGGATCTTAGTTCCTTGACCAGGAATCAAACCTATGCCCCCTTCCATGGAAGTACGAAATCCTAACCACTGGCCCATGAGGGAATCCCCCTTTTCCCCTTTGTACCAGACCACCTAACCTGCCTCTTGAGAAATCTGTATGCAGGTCAGGAAGCAACAGTTAGAACTGGACATGGAACAACAGACTGGTTCCAAATAGGAAAAGGAGTACGTCAAGGCTATATATTGTCACCCTGCTTATTTAACTTATACGCAGAGTACATCATGAGAAACGCTGGGCTGGAAGAAACGCAAGCTGGAATCAAGATTGCCGGGAGAAATATCAATAACCTCAGATATGCAGATGACACCACCCTTATGGCAGAAAGTGAAGAGGAGCTAAAAAGCCTCTTGATGAAAGTGAAAGAGGAGA
>SJYT01076612.1:102162-134652 GCA_006410635.1 Cephalophus harveyi
CCAACCTAGATAGCATTTTCAAAAGCAGAGACATTACTTTGCCGACTAAGGTCCGTCTAGTCAAGGCTGTGGTTTTTCCTGTGGTCATGTATGGATGTGACAGTTGGACTGTGAAGAAGGCTGGGTGCCGAAGAATTGATGCTTTTGAACTGTGGTGTTGGAGAAGACTCTTGAGAGTCCCTTGGACTGCAAGGAGATCCAACCAGTCCATTCTGAAGGAGATCAACCCTGGGATTTCTCTGGAAGGAATGATGCTAAAGCTGAAACTCCAGTACTTTGGCCACCTCATGTGAAGAGTTGACTCATTGGAAAAGACTCTGATGCTAGGAGGGATTAGGGGCAGGAGGAGAAGGGGACGACCGAGGATGAGATGGCTGGATGGCATCACGGACTCGATGGATGTGAGTCTGAGTGAACTCCGAGAGATGGTAATGAACAGGGAGGCCTGGCGTGCTGCGACTCATGGGGTCGCAAAGAGTCGGACACAACTGAGCGACAGAACTGAACTGAACGGAGACTGAAATTCCCACTCCTCACCACTGTACATGCATTAAACCACTGGTAAAGAATCCGCCTGCAATGCAGGAGACCTAGGTTCAATCCCTGGGTTGGGAAGATTCCATGAAGAAGGAAAAGGCTATCCACTCCAGTATTCTGGCCTGGAGAATTCCGTGGACTGTATAGTCCATGGGGTCACAAAGAGTCAGATACAACTGAGTGACTTTCACTTTCTTTCACACTGACAAAATGATAGGCTTCATGAGTCAATATTGTTGGGGAAACATTAACAAAGCCTCAGAAAGTACCTACCTCACTGTCCCCTTTGTCTAAAGTACATCCAGGGAAGCCTGTTGGTACTGCTCCTGGAAATTTTAGATTGCTGATGGATCATTTTAGTTCTGGCAGATGCATTTCATGCAACTTCCTTTAGATCATGGATCTAGGTATGTGTTAGTCATGGTCTGTATGTTGGCACACTGGGCTGAAGCTTCCCTTATAGATGGGTTACTACCCTCTTCTATGACTAAAGTACTTTTGGAAAAGATTTATCCCTACCTGGGGAACTTCTCATAAATTTCATAATGATCGAGGAACTCATTTCACTGTCCAGGTGCTTCAACAAGTCTGCACGGTTTGGCCAGTTTTACAACACTTTTATTGCACTTACCACCCTCAATTCTCTGGTTTGGTCAAGCACACTAACAGCATTCAGTTCAGTTGCTCAGTAGTGTCCAATTCTTTGCGGCCCCATGAACTGCAGCACGCAAGGCCTCTCTGTCCATCACCAACTCCTGGAGTTTACCCAAATTCATGTCCATCAAGTTGGTGATGCCATCCAAACATCTCATCCTCTGTTGTCCCCTTCTCCTCCTGCCCTCAATCTTTCCTACCATCAGGGTATTTTCCAGTGAGTCAGCTCTTCACATCAGGTGGCCAAAATATTGGAGTTTCAGCTTCAACATCAGTCCTTCCAATGAACACCCAGGACTGATCTCCTTTAGGATGGACTGGTTGGATCTCCTTGAAGTCCAAGGGACTCTCAAGAGTCTTCTCCAACACCACAGTTCAAAAGCATCAATTCTTTGGCACTCAGCTTTCTTTATCGTCCAACTCTCACATCCATACATGACTAATGGAAAGACCATAGCCGTGACTAGACAGACCTTTGCTGACAAAGTAATGTCTCTGCTTTTTAATATGCTGTCTAGGTTGGCCATAACTTTCCTTTCAAGGAGTAAGCATCTTTTAATTTCATAGCTGCAGTCACCATCTGCAGTGATTTTGGAGCCCACCAAAATTAAGTCAGCCACTGTTTCCCGTTTCCCCATCTATTTGTCATGAAGTGACAGGACCGGATGCCATGATCTTAGTTTTAGGAATGTTGAGCTTTAAGCCAACTTTTCACTCTCCTCTTTCACTTTCATCAAGAGGTTCTTTAGTTCTTCTTCACTTTCTGCCATAAGGGTGGTGTCATCTGCATATTTGAGGTTATTGATATTTCTCCTGGCAATCTGGATTCCAGCTTGTGCTTCATCCAGCCCAGTGTTTCTCATGAAATACTCTATATATAAGTTAAATAAGCAGGATGACAATATACAGCCTTGACGTACTCCTTTTCCTATTTGGAACCAGTCTGTTGTTCCATGTCCATTTCTAACTGTTGCTTCCTGACCTGCATATAGGTTTCTCAAGAGGCAGGTGAGGTGGTCTGGTAATCACATCTCTTTCAGAATTTACCACAGTTTGTGGTAAATTACCACACAGTCAAAGGCTTTGGCATAGTCAATAAAGCAGAAGTAGATGTTTTTCTGGAACTTTCTCACTTTTTCGATGATCCAACAGATGTTGGCAATTTGATCTCTGGTTCCTCTGCCTTTTCTGAGTCCAGCTTGAACATCTGGAAGTTCATAGTTCACATACTGTTGAAGCCTGGCTTGAAGAATTTTGAGCACTAGTTTGCTAGTGTGTGAGATGAGTGCGATTGTGCTGTAGTTCAAGCATTTTTGGGCATTGCTTTTCTTTGGGGTTGGAATGAAACTGACCTTTTCCAGTCCTGTGGCCACTGGTGCATTTTCCAAATCTGCTGGCATATTGAGCACAGCACTTTCACAGCATCGTCTTTTAGGATTTGAAATAGCTCAACTGGAATTCCATCACCTCTACTAGCTTTGTTCATAGTGATGCTTCCTAAGGCCCACTTGACCTCACATTCCAGGAAGTCTGGCTCTAGGTGAGTGATCACACCATTGTGATTATCTGGGTCATGAAGATCTTTTTTGTATAGTTCTTCTGTGTATTCTTGCCACCTCTTCTTAAAATCTTCTGCTTCTGTTAGGTCCATACCATTTCTGTCCTTTATTGTGCCCCATTTCTTGAAGAGATCTGTGGTCTTTCCCATTCTGTTGTTTTCCTCTATGTCTTTGCATTGATCACAGAGGAAGGCTTTCTTATCTCTCCTTGCTAATCTTTGGAACTCTGCATTCAAATGGTATATCTTTCCTTTTCTCCTTTGCCATTCTCTTCTTTTCACAGCTATTTGTAATATCTCCTCAGACAACCATTTAGCCTTTTTGCATTTCTTTTTTGGGAGGATGCAGCTGGAGCAACTGTGAGGAGATACCCCACGTCCAAGAGCAGAGAAGCCCCAGCAAGATGGTAGGCACTGGAGCAGTGGCTGCGTGGTGCTGGAACAAAGGAGAAGGGAAAAGGAGAGCCCCGACAAGATGGCAAGAGGGGCAAAATCACGTTTAGAATCAAACCCCATACCCGCGAGAGATGCTCCGAGGGCTCAAACATACCTTGTGCACACCAGGACCCAGAGACCCCACAGACACTGAGACAGAACTGTGTTTGAGAGTCTCCTGAGGAGGTACGGGTCAGCAGTGGCCTGCCACAGGGGCAGAGGCTCTGGGTGCAGCAGACTTCTGTATGGCATAAGCCCGCCTGGAAGAGGTCGCCATTAACCCCACCACAGAGCTGCCAGAACTTACACAGGACTGGGGAGACAGACTCTTGGAGGGCACAAACAGAACTTTGTATGCATCAGGACCCAGGAGAAAGGAGCAGTAACCCCACAAAAGACTGACCCAGACTTGCCTGTGAGTGTCCAGGAGTCTCTGGCAGAGGTGTGGGTCAGTGGTGGCCTGTTCAGGGTTGGGGGCACTGAGTATAGCAGTGTGTGCGTGGGACCTTTTGAAGAAAGTTGCCATTATCTTTATTACCTCCACCATATTTTGGCCTCAGGTCAAATAACAGGGAGGGAACACATCCCTGCCCATCAACAGAAAACTGGATTAAAGATTTACTGAGCATGGCCCCGCCCATCAGAACAAGACCCAATTTCCCAGTCAGTCTCTCCCATCAGGAAGCTTCCATAAGCCTTTTATCTTTCTCCATCAGAGAGCAGACAGACTGAAACTACAATCACAGAAAACTAATCTAAGCACATGCACCACAGCCTTGTTTAACTCAATGAAACTATGAGCCATGCCTTGTAGGGCCACCCAAGACAGACAGGTCATGGTGGAGAGTTTTGACAAAATGTGGTCCACTGGAGAAGGGAATGGCAAACCACTTCAGTATTCTTGCCGTGAGAACCCCATGAACAGTATGAAAAGGCAAAAAGATAGGACACTGAAAGGTGAACTCTCCAGGTCGGTAGGTGACCAATATGCTACTGGAGATCAGTGGAAAAATAACTCCAGAAAGAATGAAGAGACGGAGCCAAAGCAAAAACAACACCCAGTTGTGGATGTGACTGGTGATGGAAGTAAAGTCTGATGCTGTAAAGAGCAACATTGCATAGGAACCTGGAATGTTAGGTCCATGAATCAAAGCAAATTGGAAGTGGTCAAACAGGAGACGGCAAGAGTGAACACTGACATTTTAGAAATCAGCAAACGAAAATGGACTGGAATGGGTGAATTTAACTCAGATGACCATTATATCTACTACTGTGGGCAAGAATCCCTTAGAAGAAATGGAGTAGCCATCATAGTCAACAAAAGAGTCCAAAATGCAGTACTTAGATGCAATCTCAAAAGCAACAGAATGATCTCTGTTCATTTCCAAGGCAAACCTTCAATATCACAGTAATCCAAGTCTATGCCCCAACCAGTAATGCTGAAGAAGCTGAACGGTTCTATAGAACTAAGATCCAAAAAAAGACGTCCTTTCCATTATAGGAGACTGGAATGCAAAAGCAGGAAGAGATACCTGGAGTAACAGGCAAATTTGGCTTTGGAGTACAGAATGAAGCAGGGCAAAGGTTAATAGAGGGAGAGACTGCATTGGTCAAAGCAAACACTCTCTTCCAACAACACAAGACATGGACATCACCAGATGGTCAATACCAAAATCAGACTGATTATATTATTTGCAGCCAAAGATGGAGAAGCTCTATACAGTCAGCAAAAACAAGACTGGGAGCTGACTGTGGCTCAGATTATGAACTCCTTATTGCCAGATTCAGACTTAAATTGAAGAAAGTAGGGAAAACCACTAGACCATTCAGGTATAATCTAACAGCATTATTAAGATTCAACTGGCAAAACTTGTAGAGACCCTCCAAATATCTTTTTCAAAATCATTGCTGTTGGTCTTTCTAAATCATAGACCCACCTCATTTCGAGCTCTCATACCCTTTGAGATCATCACAGGATGTGCTGTGCACTGGACTCTTGCCTCTTCTGACCCCCAACTGAAAACAGGAGGGGTACTCCAATAATACAAAGGCCTAATTGTTTCTTTTAAAATAACCATGTTTTAGGACTTCCCTGGTCATCCAGTAGTTAAGAATCTGCTTTCCAATGCAGGGGACACAGTCCCCTAGTCGGGGAACTAAGATCCCACATATCACAGGTCAACTAAGCCTGTGCACTCCAACTACTGAACCTGTGCATTCTATAACTGGAGTGCCACAACTGGAGAGAAGCCCACGTGCCCCAACAAAAGATCCTGCATGCCACAACTAAAACCTGAATCAACCAAATAAATAAATATTTTAAGGAAAAAACAAAACAAAATCACATTTTGGTAAAACAATCTTTTTCACAGTGCACTCTTGGGAGAGAAAGACCTTGATCATCATACCTTGCAACCTGGAAATTTCATCTGTTGGAAAAGACACCAGGAGAAGGAGGCTGCTATCAGTACTGCTAACCCCCCTGTCCTGCAAAACTCCAAGGAATACAACTCTTATTTTCATATGATACACCTAAGGAAAGCACCAAACCCTGTCTGGATCTTCAAATCATCTGGTGACCTGAAAGTAGATTTCCCTGAATTGAAGCAGATGACATCTGCTGAGACAGCTTTCCAAAGATATCTAGACCAGGGCTGTTGGAAATTTGTCACCAAACCTTTAATGACATAATGCTACACATGCTCTTTAACATCTAGGATCTTGGTAACATATGGACTTTTGATAAAAAGTGCCTAAGAGTTCTCCCTCCCACCCCTCGTTTCTTAAATATGACCTCAACAGATCTCCAATCTGTTCATTTTCTCCCTGATGTGGGACATTACACCCAGGAAAAGACTTTCCTTGCATAGAAGGTCAGTAAGACCCTGAAACTACAAAACCTGACTCAGATTAAAGATGCTTTCAGAAAAAAGATCTTGATTGAAAGGGGGAAATGTTAAAAAAAATCAACAGAAACCTCAAGAGTTGGGAGACCAGAAGGGTGAGCATTCATGCCCTATAATGATAGCAAGAGCCCAACAGAAAGAAAGACCTCCACTTCTTTCCTGACAAGGACTCAGCCAATGAAAAGCCATGGACTCATGTTTACTATAGGCCTCCCAAATTCCTTTTTCCTCTCTATAAGTTTTTCTCTCCATTTTTCCTGGGACTTGCACATGGCTTGCCATGGTTACAGACTGATTCTCTGCTGATTGTGAATAAACCCATTTTTGTTGGAGAAATAACTGGAAGTCTATTTGCTAGGTCAACATCCCCCCACCCTCAGTGACACCCTAAAGCTGACCTCTGGGCAGAACCAGGCACTGTGCTCCTCAGTCACCCACACCAGTAGCACATTCAGAAAATACAGCTTCGTTTATTCCACATGCTAATTTCATTACATCTTGAACTGGGTATAGGTGGGGGAGTGGTGGTTCACAGATAGGGCTCTCACATGGAAGGGGTAAGGACTTGGGGCAGCAGCACATCTTCTGCCTGGAGATAGTCAGGAGCCAAAAACACCAATAGAGTCTGGCTCAAATGACCCCCTCCATTTCCAGAGTAGAGGTGGGGTTGATAGGATCAGGCATTTCTCTGCTCTGGGGGAAGGTACTCAAGGTCCAGGAGTCTGAAGATGTCTTCCTCTGAGGCCACGTGGAAGACCGTCTTCTGCAACAGAATGCAGGCATTAGAGCCTAGGGGCCGTTCCCTCCACTGCAGCAGATTCCCCGAGAAAGGTATGGGGAGGAGGCTAGAAATGCTGGCAGAGCCCAGCCCTATGGGAGATGCCTCTTGAGGGCCCTGTGGGTTCCAGGCTTGAGGGACCTGGGCTGATTCAGACTGTGGGCCAAAGAGAAAGCCATTTCCTACCCCCCAGGCCTCCCATCACAGCAACACACCTGCTCCGGATCAAACAGACCATGGCTGTTCAGACAGAGTCCCCTCTCTTTCCTGCTGAAACGGCGTAGCTCCCGCTCAAAATGCTGGGGGAAAAGTGACCACGTCTCAGCAGGGCCACCAGCCCCAGATCCCAGGGCCAGCCCCAGCAGCACACTCTCTACCTTGGAGCCAGTCCAGCCAAGCAGGGCAAAGGGGAACTGGCTGATAGGGGCAACCACCAGGTCCACCCGCACAGCCTTCCAGGCGAAGCAGGGCTTCTGGGCGCCACCTACAGCAGCCCCTGGGGGTTGCGGCAGGCGGAAAATGCAGAAACTCCTCTCAAAGGCATCCATGGTGTGGCTCTGCTGGGTCAGGTCTCCCTGCTGGTTGTGCTGGTGCTGGTGGTACAGGACAAGGCCCTGGAGGAGAACAGATGCGGCCGGGCACTGCCATGTGGGCCTGAGAAACCAGGAGCTGGAACCCTCAGCAGGGGAAGTGGGAAGCCCCTCACCTGCTCCTTCAGGTAGCACATCACTCTGGGCAGCAGCCCTGCCTCCTGGCCCTCCTGGGGGTGGGTGATGAGGAAGTCCACGTCGTGGCCCTGCAACTTCCCCCTGAGGGGGCCAGTCTGACTCACAGACCCCATGTCCTCCCAAAACCCCTCAGTGAGGGATGGTCCACCTCAGTGGTCCCACCTCAGACGCCTTCCCTGAGGAGGGCCTGGAGCTGAGCCGGACAGCGAGTGGAGTCCCCTTACCTCCGGAAGCCTCCGGCCAGCGTAACAGTAGCCCCAGGAAGGGCCTGCGTCACGGCTGCCTCCACCACTTGCTGCAGGGCCTCAACATCTGACCGCAGGATCAGGGCGCTCAGGTCCTGGTGGTGCTGGAGTCCTGTGGACAGTACAGCTCTCCTCACTGGCCCAACCCAGCTCTCTCTAGCTATCTACCACCATCCCTCCTCTCTCTTAAACTTTTATTTTGAAATAATTGTAGATCCACATATAGTTGAAGGAAATAACAGAGGTCCTCTGTGTTACAAGATGTTACTCCTGTTACTGAGGAGTAACATCTTGCAGAACTATTGTACATCACACCAGAATTCTGACATTGACACAATCAAGATACAGACTATCCTTTTCAATATCTGTTTTCCTATCCATAAAATGGGACTAGGAGGTAGTAGATATGAAGAGGATGACTCTGCCACTTAAGAACACCTCACTTGAACCCAAATCCATCTCCTCACCTGTCAGAGAAATCATTGTACCTTCCACACACTGTTAGGAGGGGACTAAGTGTGGGAGTTAGGGCCGTTGGCACAGTGCGAGCTCAGTAAGCACTGCTGGCCGTTCCTTGGGGAGAGGTGAACAAGTGGAACCAACAGATGTCACTACAGAAGTCACTGCGTAACGCTCCACTGGACACACGGCTCTCTGGTCTCTCTTCCTGCTCACCAACCAGACAGCTCTCCCAGGACCCCCAGGTGGCCTCCCCTCCCCCAGCCCCGGGAAGATGTTCAAAGAGGCAACGAGTGCTGGGCTGTGGGGCTCCTTCAGAAGGGCCCCACCCAGGCCACATGGAGAGACGGAGAATCCACTCAACACCTGCCACATACTGGTCCCACGCCAAAGAGCTCACAGAATCCCATGCTTTAGAGAGAACGTAACTGAGGCTCACAGAAGTCAAAACTCAGGGCCACAGTCTCCTACCTAGTAAGCGGCAGAGATGGAACTCAAATCCAGGCCTAGTCAGCTCTCAAGTTCACGTTCTTTCCATTGCACAGTGCCACCTCCCACGAGCAGGCTCCTCGGAACCTCTCCCCACTGAGCATCAGCCAGCAGGCCAAGGCACTAAGCACCACACTGTAAGAGTGTCCAGGGCCTGGGCTTCTCTGACCTGCTCGCCCTTCCGTGAAATCAGGAGTAAAGGGTCCAGGCTTGGTTCAGGTCCAAGTCTAACCAGGAGGCAGCTACTGTGGCCATTATCATTCACTGAAAATGGCTTGCAATGGGTCCTGACTCCACCGGCTCAGGAAGCCACCAAATACAGATGCCTGTTTTCACACTCACCTTGCTCCCTGCCACACAGGCAGCCATGAGCACACACCATGCAGCAGAAGTAAGGGTTCTGTGGTGTGGGAGGCTTTCAGGCCCTCTCTCAGAAAGCTCACCTGCTTTCTGCTGCTGGGTTAGTCTGTGGGACTCCTCTCGGAGGTCATCCAGCGTCCGGAGCCCTTTTCGGTACCACTGGTCAGCAGTCCTTACCCCGACCCCAAAGATCTGAGTGAAGAGCTGTTTAAAGGATGAGTACAGTGTGGTCAGGAGCAAAGCTCTTACAGCCAGATGAGGATGGCGACACTGATGTATGCCAGGCATGTCCTAGGACAGCACCCCTGTGGCACTGCACGAATGACCTCATTAAGTCATCACGTGGTCTGCCAGGTGGCATCCCTACTCACATTTTTCATGTTTAAATAATCTGCTCAGGCCACACAGTGGGTGCACAGGCAGGACTCAAACCCTGAGCCTGGCCCTGACGCAAACACCACGGGGGACGCAGGGAAGGATCAGCCCCTTCCTTGAAAAGGATCTCTCCTCAGAACTTGTACAGTTCTAGCCCATGATTACAACATGACCAAAGGAGTCATCCTAACAGTCCGTCCACTCACTGGGAAAAACATACTGCTCCCACCCAACAGTAGCTGGGATTTATTACTGTGGCTCTGCCTCTTAAAACAGCAAAAACGGGCAGTTAACAGCTAAGGGGTTGTTTTAGCAGGATCTGGAAGGAGAAGCTGGGGGCTGGCTATGGCTCTGTTCCAGGGACAAACACAGCAAGTGCCACTGCCTGGCCATGGGTCAGCAGAGGTGTCCAGGCCAGTGGAAACTATGTTGCTGGAGCCGACCTCTCATAGGGTGGCCGCCTGCCCTTGCACGGGTCTTCCACACACAGGGTGGGCCCTAGAAACTCACTGTTTCTTCCCTGACGAAAGCTTATTCGTCAAGGGTGGGCACCTGCCCTAGGCCAGCCACTTAAGAGTCCCTCCTCGGGAACTTTTGGAGCCGAAACAAAAGGGCCACCTTGCAGTGGTACAGGCTGCAGTACACACCAGGGGCACCTTCGTGGGGAGGCCGCTGGCGTGCACAGGAGGAAGAACAGCCGGGTGGCGCTCATGTCCCTGAGTCCTACTTCCTGCAGACCGGGCTGTGTTGATCCCCTGAACCAACAGCGTGAACTGGATCACTTTCACCAACAGACTCCTGAGAGGAAAGATGCTGAGAATAACCTAATCATGTTTGTAACAATAAACCTCTCATTGTTCATGTGCTTCTCTCCTGGCCTGGACGCCTTCTGGGACTCAGGGGTACCCAGGAAGAGACAGATGGCTCTGCCCCCTCTCGGTGCCTCTACCCATCAACTCCTGTGTTGCCCCCACACCCCTGAGCCCCTCTGTGCTTCATCCACAGCTCCTCTACCTCTGAAGCTCCCCACCTCATTGATGCTCACATCCTGGGTTACCTTCCATGGCACCTGACACACCCTGCCAGGGAACCCCGAATTCTATGACCAGTCTCTGGTCTGACAACCTCCAGTCACAAAACTGGGGTGTCTGAGAAGCATGACTGAGCATCCACAAGACCAGAAGTGGGTGGGAGCAGCGAGAAGGTGCACCGTGGACACAGGCAGGACGACACCAACAAATGGGCATGTGAGATCACAAAAGAGAGACAGTACAAGGTTGAGCAGCCCTTCAGACTTAATTGTCCTTGTGTCCCCCAGAGAAAGGATCTGTTTTGTTCAGGGTGCTCTGTTTAAGATGCCAGGGCATGTAATACCCTGGAGAATATGCCATCAATAGTCAAATAAGAACAGACGCTGCTGAGTGATCTAGAAAATTCCCTGTGCTCAAAACAACTTTCTTGCCCATCTGTTTGGCTGCCTCATGCATATCAGGTATCCTCAGTAAGACCCTCTCTGAGCCCAGGGTGGGCCCTGCCACCCCCTCTTGCTGCCTGACATGGTGGTAACTTTGCTGTGGCTCTGGGGGAACACCATGGAGCTGTGGGCCCCTGCTCAGGGCTGCCCTGCGTACCTTCATGGTCTGGTACCTCTCCGAGAGCCGGACTCTCTCCACCTCATCACACACTCCGTGTTCTAGCAACTCCTGTGGGAGGAGACATAGCCTCACTGGAAAGAAGAGGGCTGGGGGGACCAAGGCCTCGGCAGAATCCCCAACACCCAGAATTGGGGTCTTTGTGGAGCCAGGATCCCAGGGAACTTGTAATGAAAAATGTACCCAGGGATCCTCCAAGCCCCTTGGGCGAGGAACAGGGGCCACCTCTCAGATAAGCAACAAGCCCCGGGGTATGTCAACAACTGCTTTTTTAAAACATAGATGGAATTCAATAAGACTTCTTTTAAAAGCAGGGGATGCAGGTTCAGTCAGGGAACTAAGATCTCACATGCCATGCAGCCAAAAAATAAAATTTCTTAAAAAAAAACACGCATAAGTGAATTCAAAAGTATTTTTTCTGTCATCATAAATTTGCCCAGTGGTAACGTACAAAAGGACAACTTCACATTTTAAAAAGAAGTGCTCATGCTCAGGGGTCCTCTCCCACCATCCCTCACAGTCTGGGCCAACGCCCATGATGCCAGCTACCAGTCTGCCAGACTCCAGGCAGCTCCCTTGGCTGAGACCTTTCAGTCAGCCTCAGGCAGGTGGTGCAGACCCAATTTACACATGAGGAATGTGGGTGAATAGGGTGGTTTGCTGCTGCCTGGGCACCATCAGTGGCCACAGCTGGGCGCTGAGCCACCCAGTCACCTGCCCTCACCAGGCTCCCAGGCCTCCTCACCACCCCCCATTCACATTCACAGCTCTGCCCTTCTACATCAGTGAGCACAAACCTGGACAACCCTGCAGGAGTGTTCTCCGAAGTGGGGCAGGCCCTGCAGCTGGCTCAGGGCTGTGACCGGGCTGGGGAGGGCCTTGAGCACCGAGGCCGCTCTGCAGAAGGAGATCTGGCGGCCTTCACTGCCATCGAAGCCAGCGGCCTCTGCCAGCGTCTCCAGAGCCTCCTGCAGGGAAGGGTCCTTGCTAAGAGGCAGGGATGGCGGAGTGCCTTACCCTAACCCTCCCTCCAAGCCTGGGACACGGGAGGGCCTGGCTCCATCCCAGGGACGCAGGGGAGCCACAGCTCACCGAGAGGCTGGCATTATGGTGCACGAGGGGTGTGGGACGCTGGCAGGCATAGGGCAGCATCCATGCTGGTCTTGGCATCTTCTTTTTGGGCACAGCCACCTAGGGATGGGCAATGCACAGGCTGCTTTGAGGCTGCAGGGTTGGCAGAGGACCAGGCAGCCCTCCAGAGCCCCACCTCTCCTGGTAGGGGGGTCATCTAGGGCTCTCAGGACAGGAGCCGACTCAGAGAGGGCAGAACCGCTCGAGGCACAGGGTGGAGGCCAGAGCAGCAGTAGCGGTACAATGCTGCCTCTCACAGGGCACGTGTTCTGTCACTCAATCAAGTGGGCCTGACGTGCCTATCACCCTCACGTCACAGATGGGGACTCTGAGACCTTGTGGCTCACGGGCAGAGCCAGGATTTGAATGCAGGCAGCCCTGTTCTGAGCCCACACCTGAACCCCTCCACTGTGCTCACCCAGGAAGCACTGGGACCTTCCCCATGGTGGTCTGGATGGGGCCCTCACTGCCCAACTCACAGGAAGGACACTGAGGCACTGCTCCCATGTCACCTGTCCCAGCTGAGGTCTGGCCAGCACTGGGGCTTCCTCAGTGGCTCTACCCTAGGCCTCCACCCAGCTCACCTCCAGGCGGTGCCGGCACTCCACAGGGACAGGCTGCCCAGCTGCCATGCTCTCTGTAAACCAACTTATGTCTAAAAGCGCTGGGTGGGTACACCCTGGGGGAAGAGCCGACGTCTTGTGCTCCTGCCAGCAGGCAGCCTCCTCCGCCGAGGTCCCCTCCATCACCACGTGTGTCACCTCTGGGCTGAGTGGAGGGAAGAGATTGTGAGGCCTGGAGCCCTGTCCCAGGCCTGCCATTCTTCCTGCTCCATTCTACATCTCCAAGCCTTCGCCAATACTGTCCCCTCTGCCTGGTGAGCATCTGTTCACTCCAGATTTTCAGCCCCTCCTCCTGGCAGCCAAACATCTCCATCACTCCAGCATCTGCTGAGCTGTGGTTCTCTGCTCTAGCTGGGATCACAAGCCCAACCCTTTTTTGGTGTTGTCTGTCTTCTTCTCCCCGAAACCCAGAGAAAGGAGAGGCCAGGGACCTGGGGTCCAGGAAGCAGGGTGGGTGGATCCTGCTTCCAAGTGCTGGAGACAGACTACTTGGCTTTGAACTTCAGCTCTGCCCCACACTTGCTCTGTGTCCTTGGGCACATCATCTATCTCTGTACTTTTGACTTCCAACTCTGCAAAGCAGAGATATTAATACACCTACTTTGTAGGCTTGCTGTAAAGATTCAGTTCAGTTCAGTTCAGTTCAGTCGCTCAGTCGTGTCCGACTCTTTGCGACCCCGTGGACTGTAACCTACTAGGCTTCTCCGTCCGTGGGATTCTCCAGGCAAGAATACTGGAGTGGATTGCCATTTCCTTCTCCAGGGGATCTTCCCGACCCAGGGATCGAACCCGGGTCTCCCGCATTAGAGGCAGACGCTTTAACCTCTGAGCCACCAGGGAAGCCCTGCTGTAAAGATTAACGAGCTAATAATAAGCAAAAGGGCTTAGATAGTGCCCAGCACACACCAGGCTGCTGTCATCATCCTGAGTGAGTCTGCAACAACCCTGGGTATGGTTAACTAAGCTTCAGGGGGACTGGCCCCTAGGTTCACTTTGCTCTCTCAACTTCAAAAACGATGGAAACCCTCCTCCCTTACTCTTAGCATTGCTTCTGTGACCGTTTTGTTTGGTTTAATTCTACTCTTGGAAGTCTCACTTAAATCCCTTTCTCAGATTTGAGGAAAGAGATCTGTTTAGCTAACAGGGCAAGATGAATTCACCTAATGAAACGTTACTAACCCAACATACACCCGCATGATTCTACGAAGCCTCCGGCATGTTCTCTCCTTGTCCTACAGAAACACTCCTGGCCATAACTGCTAACACCCTTTTACACAAAAAGTAAATTAACAAGAGCCATATGACTGACAACGAAGTGCCAGGGTTAACCTGGAATACAAACACCTCAGGGGCCCCTCCGCCCCAGGGTCAGCTGCGTGGGAGTCTTTTCAGATCTCAATATCCTCAGCTGTAAGGTAACACCGTGTATACAAGTGGCTGGTCGGCTGCAAAATTCCTAGCCGGGTCATTTTGTGCTCAGGCCCTCACGCCACGCAGCAGGACCCCCCGGCCGGCCCGGCGATACAGATATGGGCGTGCCACATTCCCAGGTGAGGCGAGGCCTTTGGCCAGCACCCGCCCCGCGCCCCTCGGAAAGAAAGCCCTGGAAAGGCGGCCCCGGGCAGGTGACCCCGCCTAGCGGCAGCTTCGCCACGACCGCGCACCTGTAGGCATTCAGGACGCGGAAACCCTTGGAGACAGCCAGGCGCGTGAGAAAAGCCTGGCGACTGCGGCCCATGTGTGGCTCGGCCAGGTAGATAGTGACCCCCGGGAAGCGCGCCGCGGAGGAGGGGGCGGCGCTGGGGGACGCGACCCGCGCTCGCCGTCGTTTCGGTAGCATTAGGGCCCCGGCCACCCGCGGCGCCCAGCGGAAGCAGCGGAAGCCTGGACAGAAGCCAGAAAAAAAGCGGGCGGAAGGCGGACAGAAGCCGGAAGCGACAGCGGGCGGAAGCCGACTGGAAGGGGGAGTGGCTCCCGGCTCTGCTTAAAGGGGCAGGCCCCGCCCCCTGCAAATTAAGTCTCGGGTGGTTCTCTCCCCCTGGGTCGCTCGGAGCGAGGTGGCGGTCGGCTTTAGAGGCCCCGCCTCTATGCAAATAGAACCGGAGCGCACACCTTGTATTTAAATTACCCTCGTAGAAAGTCCCCTCCCCTTCGTGGGACCACCCGGGCGGAGAGACTAGGGTTAGGGGTGGGAGCTGAGGGAGGAGGTGGGAGGTAAGGGAGACTTCCTAGACGCGGGTCAGGGGGCTTTGTCCTCGGAGGGTGGAGGTGAAGTCGCGGTAGTGGTGTCTGGGGTTGTCCTGAGCGCAAGGGTGGGGAAAGGGTGTTAGTGGTCGGTCGGTGGCTGGTGGGAGTGGAATAGTTCTCAGGAGCGGAATATCCACTCCACCCCTTTCCCTTCGTCTTCTCCGACTGGATCTGGCGGGACAGATGGGCCGCGGAAACCTGGCGACGAGGGGTCCTTGGACCGCGGGCCCCGGCAAACGCGCTAGCTTGAAGCGTGCTAGTGGAGTGGTCGCTTCAAACCCCGGGAAAGGCTTTTCAGTCTTTTTCAATCGAACGGTGTTAGGACGACTGGCCGGCCATTTGGAAAAATAGAAGTTGGCTCCCTCCCTCACGCTTAACACCAAAATAAAATCCAGATGGATCAAACATTCAAATCTAAGAAAGAAACAACACAAAAAATGTGCTGGGAAGTCGATGAATGTTTTTTCAGCCCTAAGTATCACAATAAACCTGGAGACACTGAAGGGAAAAAATGATAAGCTTGACATACATATGTTAAATTATTTAAAAATTAAAAGGCAAACGAGGGGGATACTGTGACACATTTTGAATTTAATTCCTGTAATTAAATTGTTCACAGATAAATAAGGGAAATACAATGAGCAAGAACACCAGTAGGCAATTTACAGAAGAAAGGCTTCTCAAAAACATACCAGGGACTTCCCTGGTGGTCCAGTGGTTAAGATTCTGCCTTTCCACTGCAGGAGGTGTGCGTTATATCCTTGGTGGGAGAACTAAGATTCCCCTATGTCCCACAGCCAAACAATTATTATTTTTTTCCCTTTTAAAAACAAACACATACCAGATTGCCTGACGGGTCCAATCACCACACAAGGGCAAATTTAAATGAATATTTTTACCTGTCACATTAACCAATGTTTACAAATTGATCACACATGAGGGAATTGGCAATTTGTAGGAGGGACTTTTTGGAAGCCAATTTAGCAACCATACCCAACAAAATGAAAACAGAAATCTCACCCCCTTTTCCAAGATTGGTATTGCACTGAATCTCTAGATCAGGTTGGGAAAGCAGACATCTTGACAACATTGAGTGTTCTTTGTGTCCCTCCTATTTTCAGGCACTACATTTTGGAATCTCTTTGTTATACCATGTGATGTCATTCATCTCCCTCCCCCACTCCCCACACTAGTCAGGGGGCACAGGGCGGAGGGAGGCAGGTGCCTGAGACCAGGTCCCCTCTGGGCCTCCCCGCCAGCTCCCAGTCTGCCCTCCTGGGCCCAGCACACACACTGTGAAGCTGGGAGGCCTGGGATGCAGACCCTCTCTCATTTCCCGTGCTCATTTCTCCTCCTGCCATGTGGGAAGGAGGAGCTCCCAGCTTCTTTGTAAGGGGTTACTTCCCCATCTGCGGGTGCTGCCTTTCCTCAGGGAGCAGTAGTCTATCCCCTGAAACCACTCCTGTTCCTTTTAAGGGCCTCTGGTTCCATTTGGGGTACCTGAGTTCTCTCCTGGGGAGGCAGAGGCAACTTTTAATGACCCATCATACCTGAATACTTAAAACACTGGGCGGCTTGCAAAAATGAGGAACACGGGGCTTTCGGTGGGCCCAGGGAGGCTTTGTGAGGGGTGACCCTTGGTAACCACCCAGTGGAGGCCTGGGTACCAATGCACAAGGCCATGGCCTTGATGGTTGCCCTTTTCCTCTTCTCCCCTTCCTGGACCCTAGGTCACTGTCCAACCAGCTGAGAACTGGAGACCTCAGCCCTCTCTTTCCAGTAAACCTGGCTTGGAGTTTCCAGATGTCTAAGTCCCCAGCTTCCTGCTGCCCACACTGAGACCAGCCCCCAGAAAAGTGAGAGGCTGCACAGGCCCTCTCAGCTGCCCCGAGGGTTGCAGTCCGCCCCCTGCTCTGCACTGTGGTATCTCATGCTGTGTTTTGGATTAGTTTTACCCAGATGTATGAGCTTGCATTTTTCCAAGATGAATCTCATTTAGCTATTTCCTATTCCCACTTCCAGTTCAGGAAAGGCCCCTGGGGGTGATTTTTTAGGCCTCGTGACCTTCGCAAAACCTCCCCTCGGAGCACCTTCTTTGATGTTCACTTCAGTGCTGTTGGCGCCTGTCCTCTGCCTATCCTCTGCCCTGGCTCTGTGGCCCAGTCCGCCCCCTGCTGGTTCCCGGCCCCTGCCGGCTACTTGCCAGCAGCATTCCAGAGGGCGTGCGGTCAGACTGCTGATGCTGCTGCTGGACCGGAGCTCCTGCGGGCCACTGGCCCAAAGCTGGCCTCAAGTGCTGGCCCTGTCCTTTCCTGAGCTACTCACCACATCTCTGTGGGTTTGGGCTACCTGGTCCACTCAGGCTGACAGAACAAAATACCACCGACAGGGCAGCTTAAATGAAAAAAACACTTCTCATTGTTCTAGAGGCCCGCAATCTAGGATCAAGGTGTGGCAAGGCAGGTTACATCCTGAGGCCTTCCCTCCTGATTTGTAGGCGGCCACCATCTCTGTGTGTGCCCATGCAATCTCTTTGTGTGCTCGTGAAGAGAAGAGATCTCTTCCTCTCCCTTAAGGTCACCAGTCATATCAAATTAGGACCGCACCCCATGACCTCATTTAACTTTATTACTCTTAAAAGCCCTTTCTCCAAATGCAGTCACTTTGAGGGTTAGGGCTTCAATAGACGAATTGGAGGGAACACAATTCAGCCCACAGCTCCCGGTGTATTTGGTCCTGTGGCTGCTATAACAAATAAGCACAAACTGGGTAGCTTAAGACAACAGAAATGCATTCTCTAGCAGTTCTGAAGACCAGAATTCTAAGCCATGTTCCCTCTGAAAGCTCTAGGGCAGCGGTCCCCAACCTTTTGGCACCAGGAACCAGTTTCGTGGAAGACAGTGTTTCCACAGACCAGCCCGCGGTGGCGGGGGCAGGGGAATGGTTTCTGGATGATTCAAGCATTATTATTACATCAGCTCCACTTCAGATCATCAGGCACTAGGTTCTGGAAATTGGGGACCCCTGCTCTAGATGACTATCCTTCCCACCTCTTGTATCTTCTTGTGGCTCCCAGTATTCCTTGGCTTGGGGCTGCATCCCTCCAACCTCTGGCCCATCTCCAATGGTTGTCTTTCTTCTGTCCCTTCCCCTTTGCTTACATTTTTTAAGGTTTTTAAATTTTTTATATTAAAAAAAATTTTTGGCTGTGGGCAGGATCTGGAGTTGGAAGACCAGACCAAGGGGTGGAGAAGAATCCCTGACTCCCTCCCCCTATGCAGAATTGGCCTGAGAATGATGGAGAAGAGACGTCCTTAAAATGAAGGCTCTTCGAGTTCATTAGGGGCTTTCCAGATGGTGCTAGTAGTGAAGAACCCACCTGCCAATCCGGGAGAAGTAAGAGATGCAGGTTCGATCCCTGGATCGGGAAGATCTTCTGGAGGAGGGCATGGCAACCACTTCAGTATTCTTGCCTGGAGAATCCCATGGACTGAGGAGCCTGGCGGGCTATGGTCCATAGGGTCGCAGAGTCGGACCCAACTGAAGAAACTTAGCACGCATGCACTTTGAGTTCATTGGTCCAACCAACTCTGACTCAACATGATTAGCCATGGGAGGGGAAAGGCTAAGGGGTCTGGAAGAATTACAAGAAGAGGGATGTTTGCTGGGCACTTAGGAATAAGAGCAAAGAGCTGAGTGGCCAGGCAAAGTGAGCAGGGGTGGGACAGGAAGGGAGGCCCATCAGCAGCTGACAGGACTGACTTCTACGTAGAACTTGGAGCATCGGGGAATGTGATCCCACTCAGCTTTCACAAGACCACCCTGCCCCTGCTGCTGTCTGGAGAGCAAACTGAGGGGCAAGGCAGGAAGCCAGGAGACCCCTCTGATCCAGGTGGGGTGGAGGTGGGGTGACTGGACCAGGCTGAAGCGTGTGAGTAGAACAGACCAACCTGGTCAGTGGGTCAGATCTGACAGAGACAAAGAGGAGAGACTTGCTCCATGTCCTGAGATGGGACAGCCTGTGGGGAGCTCTGGAGTGGGGCTGCAGACCAGGTCCTCTAAAATTCAGTAGAAACAGAGGCGAGGATTCCAGTCTGACAGCTGCGGCCAGCACCCCGGGAGGGGAGAGGTCTATAGCTACAAATTAGGGATTGCTGGGGGCCAGGAGGTCACCAGATATAGAAGACGTGCAAGCACTGAACCCCGGATTCCCCCAAATTAGAGATTAGAGACTGTCCCCCAGAGCAGGGGGTGGGGCAGGGGGAACTGGAAAAGGTGGTGTCCAAATGCAAAGGCTTTCACACCAGAAGGTGTGAGCGATTCTATCAGATGCCTGGAGGGTCACCTGAGATGAGGACCGAGGAGTGACTGGGTGCCTGGGGTTGACCCAATTCTGGTGGTGATGGCAGGTTGGTCCTGCCCTCATCTCCTCCAGATGCCCTTCATCATCCATCCTCTTCAGGGTGGTGCAAGGCTTCTGTCACCAGTTATTTAAGTCACTTAATCAACCTAAGCCCCAGTCTGCTCATCTGTAAGTGGGAGTAATAACGTGCCCTTCTTCCCAGGACTGATGTTCAGACTGAATGCGAACTGATAGATCTAAGAAACATTGCTCAATCACAGCACATGGGCCTCATTTGGATCCCAATTCTAAGTAAAGTGTAAAAACTGAAACATAGGGGACTTCCCTGGAGGTCTAGTTGTTAAGACTTCCCCTTTCAGTGGAGGGGGTGCGGGTTTGATCCCTCATCAGGGAGCTAAGATTTCACTGCCTCGCAGCCAAAACAAACAAACAAAAAAAAACATAAAACAGAAGCAATATTGTAACAAATTCAATACAGACTTTATAAATGATCCATATCAAAAAAAAAGTATGCTGCAATCAGAAAATATATACCCTGCTTGATATTAACATTGTATATTAAAAGAAATGTGGTTGAGAGTAATCACGTGTAGCATTGGTTATGTTAGAGCAGGAGAGAGAGAGACAACAATAGGCAGGCAGGAAGAGTTCTTTCTTTCATAAGTACACAGTAAAATATTTCCTAGTGAAATCACATGATGTCTGGGATATGCTTCAAAATTAAGGTGGGGGAAAGGGGAGGACTCAGATGAAACAAGATGGGCCTGGAGTTGAGAATTTTGATGCTGGAGGTAGGCGGGAAGTTCGGCACATCATCTCTCCACTTCTGCATGTGTTTGAAATTTCAATAATAAAATGCTTTTTAAGCACATGCGCTTATACAGGATGAGATCAGTGCTCTGCCAGGAGCAGTTCTAAGCCCTTTACACGTGTCAGCTCATTCAGGCCCAGGACATTCTTGTCCGCAGACGACATCCATGTCCCCATTTGCTGGGGAGAAGAGAGAGACACAGAGAGGTCAAGTGACTTGCCAGAGTTTGCACAGCTAGTGAAAAATAGCACTGGGATGCTGTCTTGGAAAAGCATTCCTGTGTTTTCTTCTACTCTCACATGACACTTCTGACTCTTGCCGTGATTTTCCACACCCAGCAATTCTCCAGCACCAGTTGGGTGTCCTAAGTTTAACTCAGTTCTGACACTGACCAAGGTTAGTGCAGAACCCCTTCCCCCTCCCCCCCCCCCCACAATTCAGATGCCAATCTTAGATCCAGGTTATCACTTTGATCTTGAGTGGCCTGGCCTGCAGTGACTTGAAGTGGGGGTCTTGGTTCCCAGCCAGAGATTGAGGTCAAGTCATGGCGGTGAGAGCACCGAATCCTAGCCACTAGACCTAGTGACAAGGCTCTGGCTCTTCAGCTTTGCAGAAAAGAACTGCCACAAAGATGAAAAGTAGTGAAACAAGTAAAGTGTTTATTAGGAGGAAAAAGAGTACAGCATGTGTGGATAGACACACGTGCGCGCTGAGACATTCACACCCTCGTGGCGGTTTGAATCACTTTGGGGGGCATTTCTTCCAGGTTTCTTTTGCCTGGTTTTGGTTTGCCTGGTTCTGTGGCCGTATTTGGTATATCTCAGGGTCTGCTCATGGGTGCGTGCTCATCCCTTAGCCAAGATGGAGTCTAGTGAAGAGGCTCATGGGTGGTTGACATCACTTACTATGAGGTGTCATGCCCTCCCTTTTTGACCTCCAAGGAGTCTTTCTGCACATGTGTATTCAGGGAGGTCTCCTTAACTTTGAGAAGGAGGAATATGTGGTCTTCTCTCTCTTATCTGGGCAGAGCTCAGCCTTCTCCATCATCCTGCTTTTATGCAGTTTCTGCTATTATGGAGCTTCTGTCCATGGGAGAAGCTGTCCAGCCTGAGGCCCATCTATCTCCTCCCTCAACCTGTGCTTCTGACTGATCGCCTATTAGTTGGAATTCCCACCATCCCCTCCTCCAGTATGGTAATGTGTTACAACAGCTCACAGGACTTGAGACTACTAAATTACCAGTTTATCACAAAGGATATTGAAGTTTATGAATGAACAGCCAGATGAAGAAATAGATATGTTGGGGTCCAGAAGTGTCCTGAACACAGATTCTGTCTTCATGGAGCTGGGGTGAGCCCCCCTCATATGAATGTGTTCACCAACCAGAAGCTCTCTGAACCCCATCTAGGGATTTTTATATAGGGGCCTTCATCACATGAGCATGATCAATCAATAACTCAATCTCCAGCCCACTCCTCTACCCAGATGATAGGAGGCAGGGTCAAAAGTGCCAACCTCCGAATCATGGCTTGGTCTCTCTGGTGACCAGCCCTGATCCTGAAGCCATCCAGTAAGCCACTCAGAGTCGCTGAATTAGAACAAAAAGATCCTTCTTTCTGCCAGTAAATTCCAAGGGATTATGAGCTCTGTGTCATAACTGGGTTCAAAGATGAAATATTTGAACAAGAAACGCTCCTAGTGTTCTTATCACTCAGGAAATTCCAAGGGATTTAGGAACTCTGCACCAGGAACCCAGGGCAGAGACCAATACATATTTTTTTCTATCATTTCACAGATGTGACCCAGGGAGCCTTAGCTCCATCACAGAACTCCTGGTCTTTGTGCTTCCAAAACTCTCAGATGAATCTGTCACAAACTTACTTGTTCTCTCTGGAGGATTAGATGGTTCGAAATTCAATAAAACATATCATAATCAGTTTGTTATTTTGCCTACTTGTGTTTTCTAGTTTTTCTACAATGAGCACACACCACTTGCATGATAAAGAGATTTGTAATAAGAAGAGTTTTTGATAGACACAAAGCTGACAGCAGTGAGGCCAGGTGCTCAGCCCTGAGCCCAGGGCTCCCACCCACTAGGGTGCAAGGGTTGCAGAGGAGTTACCCTGAGACTTCCCCAGCCTCACCCCTGTTTCTGATGGCCCACAGCTGGCAGGATTTCAGACCTGGCCACGAGATCAGCAGGACTGTTGGGTGTCCAGCCCAGCACACGCACTTGGGGCCCATTCCAGCCCTGCCCTGTGAGGGGCACAGACTAATTTTGGGGTGTGGCATCTTGAGGGGCAGGGGTAGGGCAATCCCTGAGGCTTTGTGAGAGTGCCAAGTGCAGGAACAGCTGCCTGGAAGTGAGGAAGTGGAACAATGAGTGTGAACAACTTTTCTTCAAGGAGCTTGGTTATTAAGAGGAAGGTCAGGGTAGAGAGGGCAGCTATGAGTTCCAGCACTGAGAACTCTGGGCACAATAGGGGCTTTGAGGACATTCTGGCTCTTCATGTTAATGGC
Source organism: Cephalophus harveyi (assembly GCA_006410635.1). Taxonomy (NCBI): domain Eukaryota; kingdom Metazoa; phylum Chordata; class Mammalia; order Artiodactyla; family Bovidae; genus Cephalophus; species Cephalophus harveyi. The sequence continues at coordinate 125,034 of SJYT01076612.1, forward strand.
AGGAGCTGTGGAGCTGGGGACATGGCTGCTGAGGGTCCTCTTCCTCCTCCAGAGCTTGTCACTACTTCTTGTTTTTGTTGGCTGGGTCTGCAGACAAACATGCAAGAATGTGACTACCTTACACACAAAAAGATTATAAAATGGCTAATACTGTGATGTGTTTCTTAGTCTTATACTTTCTTGGGATTTCAGCTTTTACACCTTCTACCAGATACTACTTTTTTTTTTTTTTAAAGACCTTTCTAAGATCTTGATAACCTTATCAGACACAAAAGTGAAAATAATATCTGTAGCAAAGACTGTTCATTATTCCTCAGTGTCTATTGTCTCATTCTTATTTAGTAACAGAACTCCTGACATTTATCTGGCACATGGTCATCAGAAAAAGACTGAACTTCTTGGCTTCCCTTGCAGCTGGGTGTGGCCCATGACTGAGATCTGGCCAAGGCCAATGGAATGAACTTGGAGCTTTGTGTGAGCTTCTAGAAAAAGTTCTTAAAGGAAGAAACTGTGCTCTACTATTCCTTTCTGCTGGCTGGGATGATGCAATGATGGCTGGATCTCCAGCAGCTGCTTTGTACCATGACATGGAAGCCAGATGCAGAAAATGGAGGAACAACAAAATGAAAAGAAAGGGACTCTGGACTGGTCTTCATCTTGAAGACAGGATCACATCAGTTATTGAGGCCTATTTGGTGGTCACCACTGCCATGCTCCTCACCAATGCCAGTACTACCCTCTTTTCCTAGTCACTTCTGACTAGTTCCAGGACTGTTGTACGTCACACAAGATCCTGTTAAAGTATTCATCCTACACTTAGCCATTTAACAGATATTTACTCAGGGCCTCTGCATGCCAGAGAGCTGTTGTAGTAAATGTCACAGCCCCCGATCCCCTGGTCTCGTGACACTGGCAGTGCTGGTAGGGAGAATGATAATAAACATCTGAGATAAGTGTTAGCAATTGCTGAGTAACCAACCACCCAACTCAGCAGATTAAAACAATCACATTTATTAGCTCACTGCCTGCCAGCTGTCTGGGCAGCTCTTCCCATCTGAGCCGAGCTTGGCTGCTCTTGCTGGTCTCCCTCTTGTGTCCAGCCTGTGGCAGCCTGTCTTGCGTGGTCCCAGCTTGGCCCCCTGTGGTCTTGTCCTTCAGCAGGACAGCCCAGGTGTGCTCACACAGTTCTGGAGGTTTGGAGGAGAGGAGAGCGGATGCCACAAGCATTTTTTTCAAGCCTCTCCTTGGACTGAGTTTGTCCCTGCCTGACTGACCAAAGTCATCAGAGGGCCATGCCTGTGGTCAGAGTGGGAGGGTCCTACAAAGTTACAGGGCACAGGGCAAAGTAAGGCTGCTTAGCTGGAGCCATTAGCACCATCAGTACAGCCTAATGGGTCAATGTGTCAGAAATAAAGTAGCCATGTGGGAAGCTGGATAAAGGCCCAAAGGTATGATGTCTGAGGAAAGGGCACCGCATGCAGAAAGACAGCAATACATCCCCTATGGCAGGACACGCTCATGGTGTTGGTGGGATTTCCTCCCACTAAATCAGGAATGTGTTGTCTTGGTCTGGGGAGGAGGGCAGGGGAGGCTTTCTCAGGGGCTAAAGCAACACCTCATTTCCAGGAGTCCCCTGTGGACAGGTTGGACATCCCAGGCTCCTCACCTCCAGAGCCACAGGCTCCTTGCTCCTTAAGGCCACAGTGTACCTCAGGGCAGGAGAGTCTGTCCCCGATGTGGGGGAGGGTTGCAGATGTTAGGTCACATGCTTGTTTATAAGGCTGGCATCCAGCTTCCCAAGAAGATGAGCCCAGGGCCTACCCAACCCTGGGGTCCTCTCACGGTTCCTTGGGAGGTGGCTGGCATACGGCCAATCCCTCCAGCAGCTGATTGGAATAAGGCACAGGGTAGAGTCCCATTGCCTGGTCCAAGACCCCTCTGGCAAATGCATCGAGCTGAAGTCCAGACTGAAGTTCTGGGGTGTGGAGGGGCGCTGGGCTACAGAGGTACTCAGAGGCCCTCCATCCTACCAGGCACCTGTGGGATGATGGCCTTTTGGGGCTCAGCTGTTTTACGGGGTGTATTGGTCAGGGTTCCCCCTAGAAACAGAACCCACAGGATGCATATACAGAGTGTGTGTGCTAAATCGCTTCAGTCTTGATCGATTCTGCAACATTATGGACGGTAGCACACCAGGCTCCACTGTCCATGTGAATTCTCCAGGCAAGAATACTGGAGTGGGTTGCCGTGCCCTCCTCCAAGGACATATACAGAGAGAGACTCACGATGAAAGATTGGGTCACTGATTAGGGAGGCTTTAGTCTGCTATCTGTGAGCTGGAAGCCCAGGAGAGCCAGTGGTGCAGTTCTGCGCAAACCCAAAGGCCCAAGAACCAGGAGAGCCGATATCCAAGGGCAGGAGATGGATGTCACAGTTCAGGCAGAGACTGGGGCCACCCACCCTGGGGGCCACCTGCTATTCTCAGTGACTGATTTAGTTCGGTGACTCTCTTTCGGAAGTAGCCTCACAGACACATCCAGAAATAAAAACTCACCAGTGATCTGGACATGTCTTCCCTAATAGCTCAGTTGGTAAAGAATCCACCTGCAATGCAGGAGACCCTGATTCAATTCCTGGGTCGGGAACATCCCCTGGAGAAGGGAAAGACTACCCACTCAAGTATTCTGGCCTAGAGGAGTCCATGAGTCCATGGACTCGCAAAAAGTTGGACACAACTGAGCAACTTTCACTTTCACTAGCCCAATCAGGGGACACACAAAGTTAGCCATCATAGTGAGTTTCTGTTCTTTGTAACAGATGATCCTGAATGACAGCGTTTGATTTCCCGGTACTGCCTCCACCAGGAGGGTTTTAATCTTTGGGAATTTGATATTGGAAAAGTAGTCCTCAGTGTATTTTAATTTGCATTTGCATATTTTTGTGTGTGAGGTCAACATGTTTGCATATGATTACTGGCCACTTATGTTTCTTCTTTTGTGAACTGCCTATGTCTCGAGGCTCGCTCGTGAAAATGGTAGCAGGGTTGGACTTCCCTTGCAGTTCAGTGGTTAAGACTCTACACATCCACTCCAGAGGGTGCAAGTTTGATCCCTTGTTGAGGAACGAAGATCCCAAATGCAGCTCAGCCAAAATAATAATAATAAAGGAAACAAGGTCAAATTAGCTTTAAAAATGTAAAAAGAAAAAAAAAAAAAAAGGAGGCTTCCCTAGTGGGTCTGTGGTAAAGAATCCACCTGCCAGTGCAGGAAACACGAATTAGATCCCTGATCCAGGAAGATCCCAGATGCCACACGACAACTAAGCCTTTGCACCACAACTGTTGAGCCTGCAGCTCTAGAGCCCAAAAGCTGTAACTGCTGAGCCCCTGTGCTGCAATCACTGAAGCCCACGCACCCTGGAGCCTGTGCTCCATGACAGGAGCAACCACCACAATGAGAAGCCGAGGGTCACAAGTTGGGGCCGGAGAGTAACCCCCACTCGCCACTATTAGAAAAAAGCCCACACGCAACAAAGACCCAGCGCAGCCAAAAAAAAAAAAAATAAGAATGGCTTCCCTTTATTGAAGAATTAGTACTTTTCAGTCACAGCTTTCTAGATTTATTTCAATGGATCCTTGTGCCCTTTTCACAAGGGAGTGATAGAATTAATATTATCCCATTGTACAGAGGAGAGAAACTGAGGCTTGGAGAGAAACTCTGAGGCCACGGACAGCTCCTAAAATGTTTTTCTTTCTGATCTCAGGGTTGCAGGTATATTTCCAGTGTTTTGTTTGCCTTTTAACTTCACTTTTAGGATATTTTGAACAGAAATCTAGAGCTTTTATGCAACCAAAATTCTCCATCCTCCTACAGTTTCTACTTGGAAAGACTTCCCCCTCGAAAATATAAGCACAGATTCCTATGTTCTCTTTTTCTGCTTTGATGGTGTCTTTGTCAACATCTACATCTTTAATCCACTGCGAGTCAATTTAGATGAAGGTGGGAGGAACGATCCACATAGTTTTTTCCACTAGAGCCCATTTGGAACTAAACAGGCCTGGCTGATGGTCACATGACATCCTCACCCTCATCCCAGTCTGCGGGCTGCAGAATTACTCAGGCACTGGCGGCCCCCCGCCTCCCGCCCCCTCAGATCCTCAGCCCCCCTGCAGCTGTGGTGACCCCCCAGTCTCCCGGAGGCTGGGTCCTGTGGTGAGTGGAAGGAATTCTGGTGAACTCTGCTCACTCAGCAGTCCAGGCCTGGGGAGCTGGGCGGGGGCACAGGACTGTGGAAAATCACATGTGGTTTTCAAGTTGTCGGAAACCAAGAAAATCATTCGGCCAGTTGTGCGGACGACTAGACACTGTCTGAGAGACCCCGGGTCCCCTGGCTCTGGGAACCACCCTCCTGGTGAGCCTGAGCAGATTTATCCCCTGGTAACATCCAGACTGCAGACAGAGGGCGTTTCCAGGGCCCCCCCTGAGAGGGAAGAGCAGAGAGACCGGGTAGGCCTGGATCCTTCTTCCTTGGTCCCTGGAGGCAGACTCAGGACTCCAGGAGACTGGGAGGGCCTGGTACCTGATCCTGGTGCCTAAGGTCCAGAGACTCGGCTTCCTGAGCTATCCAGTTACACCCCTCCCTGGCCCCCGTCGTTCTGGCCAGCTGGGCCGTGTCTGAGCTGCTGCCTCGGGGACCCAAACCTCCTGGTGCTCTGAGGCTGCCCCAGTTAGAACTGGGACACACTGGTCCTTTTGGCAGGTGAGTTTCCCAACTCTGCCCAGGCTGAGGCCCTAGGGTGGTTCCTGGTGATGCTCGGGTCTCAGCAGAATGGGCTGGTGGCCCTGTGGCCCTGTGGCCTGGTGCCAGGGACTATGTAAACTGAAGGGAAAGAGCATTCGGTCTGACCTCACAGACATACCATCACTGACGAGGACACGTCTCTTCTCCCTGAGCCCAGGTTTCCTCACATGAATATGGGGAAAGCTGCTGCATGTGCGCCACAAGAATTGAAATCCAGTCCACTGCCCCCGGGCGGGCCCAAGACGTGGGTGACCGATGTGAGGAGTCTGAGCCTGGAGAAGCAGAACCTCTCCCACGAGGACTTCCCTTCCCTTTCACTCACCAGGCAGAGCTCCACATCCCTGGGGGTCAATGTCCGCCCCTGTGCCCTCTCTTCTGGGGAGTCTAGTCACTCACATCCTGATCCCTCTGACCTGAATGTCTTCAGAGGAAGGCTACCTCCACAATTGTTGGGTCTCCGGGCCACACTCAGGCCTGGACCTTGTTGAAAGTTCTGTGGAGACCTGCCCAGTAAACACATGAGCTGCAGTCAGGGACACACACCCACAGTCACGTGCTCAGATTGCTGGGGACCCAGAGTGGAGGGGCTGGTGCCGTGGTGGGGTGGGGACTGGGAGGTGGGAGGTGATGAGATCACAGACCTTCTGGCCACAGTGACTTGGGATGAAGTAGTTGTCCTGCTGACATGGCTAGCAGTCCTGGCAGGATGGCCTGGGGACATCTTTTCAGGCACTCAGGAAGCTGAGACATGGTGCCCCTCGGTGCAGAGACTCTGCTGAGACTGTTAGAATGGACGAGTTCCCCGAGAGGCCCGTTAGAGGCTCTATTCAGGGAAAGGCACCCAGGGCTTGGGGCATCCTCCTCAAGGGACTCCTAACTTCTCTGGATGTGGAGAGTGGCTTGGATGGAGCCACTCCATCGTCTCCCCATCTCGTGGGGAGGGTGTGATCACCAGGTTCATAGGACAGGAACTCTGAGGTCTTGTGGTGGGAGGAATGGGGTCAAGGTCGCCTGGGATCCACCCCAGGAAGGAACTGACTCTCATGCTTCCCGAAGCTCCAGCCAGACTTGCCTCGAGGTCCAAATTGTCTGATGTGCAAAAACAGATGCTAATCTTGCTAGACATGGACTGTCTGAATGGGAGACCCTTCCAATCAGGGGTGGGGAGCTGCTAGTGGTCATGGTGTCACCCCCTCAACTTACAGCCTGAGAAAATCAAGTTATTCAAAGTCATAGTTTTAATAGTGGCTTCTGAGATGAGCTGAAGGAAGCAGGAAAGCCCTCTCCCCCTGTCCCAGGTCCTTCCTGGGTCCCTCTTCTCATCCAGGAAGCTGTCGCATCTGAAAGATTAACAAGGCGAGCCTGCCCTACACTGATTTCTCTACCCCTGTACAAGTGACCCTACCATAGTGGGAAGAGGGTGGGTTCCATTCCTTCCCATCTCTACTCCACCTCTTCACCCCCTCCCAACGTGGGAGCTTCTGGCTCCCCACCCCACTGGGGGCATTACTGAAAGGGGCAAAATGGCCCTGGTGCCCCAACATGACAGCTTTGCCTACATGCCCACCCCACTCCTGCCCTTCACTGCAGCCCACAGAGCCTCCTCATTGCCCCACTCCTCCCAGAGGGACCTTGCTACACACCTCTCCAGTGTGTGCTACACACCTCTGCTCCTGACCCAAGGTGGAAGCACCCTGCACCCCTATCCCAGTCTCTCTCCTGGGGCCCTCCCACCCTGGCAGGCAGGCCTCCTGGCATGGCCTTTCTCAGTGGCTCTCAGAGGTGAGCTCTTGGCCCATGAGCTAAACAGGACCCACCCGAGTCTGGTCAGAGCTTGAGAACACAAGCCATGCCCCTTCCTCTCCCCACCATGGCATTTGTGGGCTCCACCAGCCTGACCTTCACAAGCTGCAGGAAAACTCCACGCACGCCATCTCCCTCCCTCCCCAGCCCGTGTCAGCTGCCCCCAGAATGCCCCTTCCCCACTCTGGAAGCAGCAAGGATAGGCCCACCAGGGTGAGACGTCACCTTGCCTCTGCCTGTCAAGTCCAGTCCTGTTGTGGCCCCCAGGGCAGGCCACACTGTGCCCAAGGGAAAGGCCCGGGCTTCTCCATAGGAAGCTGGAGGTGGGGGGTGGTGGGGGTCCAAGATGTCCGGCAGACTCCCAGACTAGCTCAGGAGAATCCTTGGACCTGGATACAGATGCCCCACCCGCTGGCAAGGGGCGCTGGACCCCAGGAGGGTGAGTGGCAGCCACAGGAGGCATCAAGCCTCCCACCTCTTGGTCTGCCTCTTCCTGGCCTGGGCTGCTGCCCTTGGGGAGTTTGGTTTAGATGACAGGGCTCCTCTGCAGACAGGCGTCTCCTGACGGGCCCAGGTCTATGCGACTTCCTGAGTGCAGGTCTGAAAGCTGAGTGGAGTCCCAGCCCTTCTCCCTGAGGGGAGATACAGGCCTGGCCCTGGCACGGACAGAAGTCACCACCCCCCTCACCTGCCCAGACCCTTGAGGGAGGTGGGGAGGGCCCCGAGCCCCTGCCCACCCCACTCCAGGGCCCAGCTTCCCACAAGTCCTTGCTCATGTTCCTGTTGGTGACTCACTGTGGCTGAGGAAAAGTTTCTTTCTATTTCTTTTTAATTTTCTTATGGCTTCTATTTTCCCTGGCAGAGGATGTGGAGCTCAAATCTGATCCATGTGTGAGCCAGCTGAACTTGGGAGCTGTTCCCAGGGAAGTGACGTTCTAGAGCTGCCCCCTCCCCCGAGCCTCGGGCCTCCCTACTGGACACACTCAACTGGGGGCCACAGAACAAATTCCAAGACAGAAGTTTCGAGAACGATGATTCAGAGGCTCGCAGAGGACATTTATGGGTAAGAGCTTGCTTCATCCTACTCTGCCATCCTACTCGGCAGGGCAGGGTCAGCACAGGGACAAGGAGGCCTGACATGGGGTGGGGGTGCGGCATGCTCCGAGAGCCCAGGTGGGTGGCCTTGGTCTCCTCAGGGAGGTGACAGGAGCTGGGAGTGAAGGAAGGGCCTTGAAAGAAAGAGATGAGAGAAGGCAGAGCCCCCTGGGTCTTGCCCCCGCCCCCAGTTCGGGGCTGAGCCAGCAGCCCCCCACAGCGCTCCTCAGCTGCCTCCTGTTCATCATCTCAGGGTCTCCTGAGACAGACAACGTTGGTTCAGGGCTGAGTGCTGCTAAACTTGGCCCATAGGCTCCAGGTGTACTTTTCTTGCTTCCTCATCCCATCAAGGAGGAATGTTCTGGGAGCTCCGGCCTTGGGTGTCATACCCACCTGAGGCCAGCTAACATTTGCCCTTTGAGAAGCCATATGGAAATACCAGGCCCGCATGGCAGCACATGGCACCCATGGCAGACATTACTAATCAATCTGGGATTCTCTGACGACCCGATCTACGTACCACAACCGCACACACCCCACCAATCAATGTGATAGATGGAGGCACAGTAAACACAGTTTGAAAAAAACTGGGATCTGGTAAGAGGAAGGAGATGAATGCCTGTTTGTCCTTGTTGGGATGTCAGCTTTTGGGAGAACAGTGTATCCCTAGAGGTGAAGCAATGTTCACCAAGGAAACAGTAAAAGAAACTACAGGGGAAGGGGTCTGCCCGAAAACATCTGTGGCTCCTGTTCGGGTGGTGAGTGACCTGTTTCCATGGCAGTTTCCAGCACACAGCTTTGCTGTGTTGAAGGCACCCACCAACTCTCTCAGCTGGTGCATGTGCTCAGGGGTAGTGTCTTATCTGCTGCCTCCTGCCTCCTTTCTGGGGTTCTTAATCTGGGATCCCTCTCTCTGCTGCTGGGAGTGCAGCAGAGGGCAAGAACGCCCTGAACTTGTATAGCAATTGCTGTGTCAAGGCTGAGTCCCTCTATGCCCCTGACAGCCCATTCCTATGAATGACGCATACAGTTTAATAAAATGTGAAAGGCATCTCCTCCCTCCTTGCTCCATCTCTGACTCCCCTCCAAACTTGTCCTTGTATGTCAGTATGGTTGGAAGGGAGAGGCAATCTTAAATGGGGGATCCTACTTCCAACGGAGCAGTTAGTCTGTCCTCAGGGCAGATTTGCACCTGTCCCTGGCTACAGTGAATTCCCAAAGTGTGGTGTCTCCCTGAGGGCCAGCATAGGAACGGGCTCTCATGGACCTAGGGGGTTAGCTGAATTTCTGATTGAAGACTCCAGAGAGAGGAAAGGATGGGTTGGGACTCTCCTGCGGGTCTGTAGAGGGGGTAAGGTCCCCGAGGCCAGAGTCCATGGCTTAGCTCTGCTCTCAGGGTTCCCGCTCACCTCCAGCAGGCTCTGGGGCATCCCTGGGGCACCGCCTCCAGTTCCCATCTGCCTTGGAGGTGGTATTGCAGACGGAGCAGGGCAGGGACGTCGGAGCCCTCCCACCAGCACCCTCAGGACCTCACAATCCCTCCAGCCCTCCTTCCCCTGGGCTTTCCTTCCTAGGCGCTGGGCCCAGGTCTGGGACACCGCCCGCAGTTCCCACTTCGGAAAGTGCCAAGCGCGCGCGGCGCCTGGACTGCTCAGCCCCCCCGCAGCCCCTCCGTCCACGCCCGGCTCCTCCTCCTCCTCCTCCTTCCCCCCGGGTGGGGGGAGCCGGCTCCGGAAGCCCCGGCGCCCCCGCCCCGGCCGCCACTGGCGCTTTGGAGAAGGCGGTCCGCGCGGGAGCGCGCCACGCGGGACCTGAGCTCCCAGCCGCCGCCAGCGCCTTGGAACCCCCTGACCATCCCTGAGCCCCCACCGACCCCTGAGTCACTGCCTGGCCCGGAGCACCCCCGCGCCGCAAGCCGCAA